>PVKC010041880.1:0-12074 GCA_004027635.1 Crocidura indochinensis
GAAAGAAAGAAAGAAAATAAATAAATAAAAGAAAATGGAGACAGCCATCCCCATCCCACCACTAATATAAAAAGATAATAGAGAAGCTTATTTACTCTGACATTTGCTCTGGATTGGAAAAGAAAATTAAAACTCAGCGAGGAAGCTGCACAGAACTGTGCATCTTGCTCCCAGGTCATGGACACCTTCCTTACCTCTGCCCCAAGCATACAGCTGCTAATGTGTCCATAAATCTCTTTACTTCATCATATCTCACAGGGAAGATACAGTGATATTCTAACTCTAGACAGCTATCTGCACACAATGCACAAAAAATATTTCCTGGTGCAAGGGTCACAAGGGAAAGTAATACAGAACCCCACCACTCTTAGTGAATGAAGGTGGTAGCCCTGAAGACCCAGCCAGTAACAATCAGCTATAAAACCTTTCTTTCTTTTCTTTTTTGTTTTAGTTTTTGTTTTTTTTTTTTTTTTGGGTCACACTCAGCAGCGGTCAGTGGTTACTCCTGGCTCTATGCTAAAAAATTGCTCCTAACAGGGTCTGGGGACCGTATGGGACACTGGGATTCGAATTGCTGTCCTTCTGCATGCAAGGCAAATGCCTTACCTCCGTGATATCTCTCCAGCCCATATATAACCTTTCTGATAAGGAATTTAGAGAATAAATGTTGAAGATGTTTAAGGAGCTCAAAGAAACAATGGAATGAGAGTCAGTAAAACACAAGAGGACATGAAAACTAAAATGAGAAAATGACAAATAGAAATGACAGAACTAAAGATTTTGGCAGGTGAAATGAAAAACTCACTGAAAAGCCTCAGCAGCAGACTAACATTAGCTCAGGTCAAAACTCAGTGATCAGCAAGGTTGCAGAGACCTCCTGACAACAGCAAAAGATGGAAAAAAAAGGACTTAAAATAAATAAACAGCAGAAAAGAGAACTCTGGGATGAGATCAAGAGGAACAACATAGAAGAATCATGGGGTCCAGGAGGGGTAGGAAGAGAGAAAAATTATTCTTCATTGAGAATTTCTAGTCTGGACTGGAGAGATAGCACAGCGGTGTTTGCCTTGCAAGCAACTGATGCAGGACCTAAGGTGGTTGGTTCAAATCCCTGCGTCCCATATTGTCCACCGTGCCTGCCAGGAACTATTTCTGAGCAGAGAGCCAGGAGTAACCCCTGAGCACCGCCGGGTGTGGCCCAAAAACAAAAAACAAAAAACAAAACAAAAAAAAAAAAAAAAGAATTTCTAGTCATGGGCTGGAGAGATAGCGTGGAGGTAATGCTTTTGCCTTGCATGCAGAAGGACAGTGGTTTGAATCCTGGCATCCCATATGGTCCCCGAGCCTGCCAGGAGAGATTTCTGAGCGTAGAGCCAGGAGTAACCCCTGAACCTGTTGGGTGTGACCCAAAAAACCAAAAAAAAAAAAAAAAAAGAATTTCTAGTCATAGTACAGATTTCCTGAGAACTGAGTATCTTATATTATTAATATATCTTGTGGTTCAAGAAATTTCTCTCCATAATTTTTTGTTTTGCTTTGGGGCCACAACTCGTAGTAGATCAGGGGTTACTCCTGGCTCTATGCTCAGAAATTGCTCCTGGTAGGCTCGGTGGTCCATATGGGATGCCAGGAATCAAACCCGAATCTGTACCTGGTTGGCTGTGTGCAAGGCAAACGCCCTAGCGCTGTGCTGTCTCTTTAACTCCATCTCCATAATTAATCCATCCATTAAGGGGCTGCTAAGGCCCTGGGCCTGAAGCTCTCCCTGAAATACCCTGACAGACCTCCAGGGGGCAGCAAAGGATAGAGAAGGCTGGTTGGCCACGTCTGACACAGTTGCTTGCTCCAGGGCTCCTCCTGAGTTGCTCTAAACCTGAATCTCATTGATCAGGAAGTGAAAAGACCTTAACCCTTGAGGCTCTTCACTCTGTTAAAGGTTTTCAGGCCCAACATGAACTCACTGCACTTTTGTTTTATTTATTTTTCACATCCGGCTTAAATCATGAAAGCTCCCTCCCCAGCTCCATCAGTACAAGTTCCAACCTCCCAAATCTCTCTGTGTTCCAACAGAAAGAAGGCCAGACAAAGGGCAAGTTTTGGGGTCCTCTTCCTGGTGTGATGTGGCACCACCGTGTGCTTCGGAACCATGTCCAGACCTATTCTCTGTGCTCACTACAAGGGATCCTGCCCATGCACACAGATTTCTCCCTAGGACTCTGCAGACTGGCCGTGGTGACTCTGAGCTCAGGCTCAGGCTCCAGGGTGGGAGCTCTCAGGAAATCAGGCAGAGGGTTTGAAGTCAGTTGCAAAGATTGACAGGATTTGCAAGTTTGAATTGACATTCTGATTTCATGTTTGGGACCAGTTTGAACTGGCTTCATCCCTTAGGTTGAGCCCAAGTCAGACAAGCTCAGCAGGCAGAGGTGGGTCTTTGCAAGTTTGAACCATGTTTACCACTGGAGCCAGCATGGGCGAGTGTGAGCTGATGACTCATCCAACTGAGCAGGAAAAGAGATTTAAAAAAAGAGCCAGCAGGGAGGGTGGTCAGGGTGAGCTGCAGAGGAAGAGAGGCCAGGAGCACTGCTGGTGCTTTTGGTGAGAGCTGAGTCAATACGATTTGGTGATATTTATAAAAAGCAAAATTGGTTGCACTCTTGCAGTCATCACACTTCTGGAACCTGCAGTACAGAGCAGAAGTGTGGAAAAGATTCAGTACCACACCTTTGTGGACATCTCTGTCCATGACCAAACCAGAACCACAATGCAGGTACATCTAAAAGGAATGACAGCTCAAGCTACTGATTTACAGAGTTATTTTGTGCTGTGTTGTAAGAACAGCAAGTTCTGGCAAAATGTTTCTTTTACATCTGATCCTATTTGTATTAAGCAGAAATCCCATAAAGCTATTTGGAAGCTGCGCTATCTGTGATTTTGAAAATGGTCTCTAAAAACCGTTTGAGACCAGACTGACTCAGAACAGAGTGACCTGGAGTTTGTTGTCCTGACCTACAGTAGAGCTGGTTTTACCCATGTGCAGGAAGTACAATGCAGGAGGCTGACATCTTCTCTGAACTTCACAGAATGTAATCCAGGGACCTCTTCTGAATCCTGATTTAGGAGACAGCTCATGTAGTCAATGAACATCCATCTCAGAATCATCCTTTGGCCTTCCTGAGCAGGAAGTGAACTATAGGGTGGAGAAGGGCAGTGATGAGGGCCCTTAGTGTGTATTCTCTTATTTAATTGTCACCACAATCTTAAAATGATTCATTTCTTGCTTGGTAGAGGAAGAGCCGAGGCACAGAAATATCAAACACTGCCCAGATCAGCAGCAGAGCTGGCTTTCAACTCTGCAGTCAGGCTATAGTGCTCACAAACTTTACCTATAGTCCAAAGCAGGGGCCATGAGTAAGTAAGTCACTTAAAATTGGAACTTGAATTTCCTCCTCCATAAAACAGAGTCCTTAAGACTGTCCCTATCACTATTCAGAGAGAATAAACATCTCCTGTGTATACTCAATGGAGACTCACTGGCCTGGACTCAACCCCATCCGTTCTCTACCCCTGACCTTGCACCCCAGGGCTGGTGTAGAATTGGAACATCTAGTATTTGCTAATAGTGAAGAATACAGGAATGTGCCTCAGGAAGAGGACAAGTTGGGAGGTGGGCAGACAGGCAGGCACTATGCCATGGAGTGTGGCACTGTGTCTCTGGAGGGACCCTCCAACCTCCCTGCAGGGTGCCCCCAGGGCACTGTCACACTACAAGGGAAAAAGTTGGCCAGCCTGAGGGATTCCAGAGGAGCCCCAGCATGACTCTGAACTGTGACTCAATCTGTGACTTTGAGACTGTTCTCTCACTCCCCAGGTGATTAGGTGAAGGCATTTGGTCCTGGGAAGAGCTAAATCTGGTGGCATGAATGAATCCTGCTGCAACGTGTGTGTAAAGGGCCTTGTGAGGCTAGAGCTCGGGAAGACAGTCATGATTTGGGGGAACTTTTCCAAAATTCCCAGTCTAGGTGATGCCTGACTTAGTTGAGAATTATGACCAGCAAGTGTGTCCTGAGCACAACTTTCACCCTCTTGTTTGTCCCCCCACACCCAAGTCATCATTTAAAACCCGGCCAGGCACTGCTGGGGAACTTCCCTGATATTTCCAAAAACTCATCATATTTAAGCATATGCTGACACCTCATAAAGTCTGATATTTAGTTTACTTTCTTCCTTATCTTCAATTCTCCTAATATATTTTAAACAATTTTGTAATCTTTATACTTTATTATGGTTCTGAAAAATCTTGTTTATAGTCTTATGTATTACTTTCAAATGTACAAGAATTTCTCTTTAGGTTAAACATATGAAGTGAGACCTTAGTAGATGGACACCTAGTTTTGTCCTGAGAGCCTTGGCTAATTGGCTACATCAGAGATCCCTGCAGGCCTCAGCCCTGGTGTTTAGCTGCCCTTGGGCCTTGTTCATGGCCATGCTGATTGCATTATCCTGGAACAGGTTTGACCTCAGCTGTCCTTCAGGACTTCATCTTTCCCTTGAAATCACACAACCTATTTCAAGAGCCGGATTTCCCCTTCTCTGGCTTTGTGTGCTTTTCAGTGACCCTAGTGCTCCTTTTACTGATGTGACTCTAAAGCATTTTGTAGTCTTTAGAAAAGTGTGTTCCTCTGAAACTTCATAGAAAACACAGGCTGGTGAGAGACGAGTTGTTTGAACTTTCTCCCTCTGTGTCTGGATTCTTTTGTCTACATGAAATCAGAGAATTTGATTGGCCTCCCACCATCACTGAGTTCATGTTCAGCTAATCAACTGGACAGACATTTAGAACCACTCCTCCATGTTTCTCCACAGCAAGTGGAGTAAGAGAGCCCATAGGGATAAATTGATCTAATCTAGAACAATATTCTTCCTTTCTGGGACTGACAGTCCCAGTTTGTTTCCACCAGATGGGTATTTGCTTCATGTAAATCAGTGAAAACTTTTGTTTTTGAGGGGGTGGGGCACACCTGATGATGCTCAGGGATTACTCTCGCTCTTCACTGAGGGATAAATAACTTCTAGCAGGCTCAGGGACCATATGAGATGCCAGGGATTGAACCAGGGCTGGCTGCATGCTAGAAAAATGCCTTACTTGCTCTCCTATCTCTCTGGCTCCTCTCCATTAAGAAACAGACCATACCAGTTTACTTAAGGGCTGTACCCCTAGCTCTAGGGTGACAATATCACAACCTCCATACCCTGTGGTACCACAAGTCAAGACCTCTCCCAGGCACATCTGAAAGTTGGATGTCCACGTTACCTTTTTTTTTTTTTTTTTCGTTTTTGTTTTTGGGTCACACCCGGCAGTGCTCAGGGGTTACTCCTGGCTCCATGCTCAGAAATTGCTCCTGGCAGGCACGGGGGACCATATGGGGCACCGGGATTCGAACCGATGATCTTTTGCATGAAAGGCAAACGCCTTACCTCCATGCTATCTCCCGGGTCCCACGTTACCATGTTTTTGGAGAATGGAGAGTATGTGGCATCTGCTTCTATACATTCTTCTTTTGTATATTAGAATCTCATATGACTGTCTCTGACACACAGAGACCATAATACCCAAATACAAAAAGTCTGTGGAAGGCTTCGTTTTGCTTCTTTGGAAGGTAGGTGGGATTTGCAGGAAGGGTAGTCAAAGATGCTGGCACACTCATAAGGCTGACAGGTAGTGCAGATAGGGGCCCCTGTCAGTGAGTTTCAGGAAGTCATGAAATAAAGATAAGGACTGAATAAAATGTTACTGCTACTAAACGTTTTTGACATCCTTCAAAAGGTAGTCTCCCTTTAGATTTGCAGAAACTGAGGCCTGATAAGACTTTGAATGAACCTGGTGCCAACCAGAGAAGGCTGGATTTCCTCAGAAGAGGAGAAATTTCAGTCGAAACAAAAGGCCATGATAAGCTGAAAAGATCAAAGTCCATTTCTCTTGCCACTGCCCTACCAATGAACTCTTGTTCATATAGAAAGCCACAAGCCAGACAATTAGGAACAATCTTATAAAATCAACTTTGCAAAAGCAAGCAGCACGGATCCCATTCTTGAATTGCCTATATTTTATCTTAAAATTTGTGATTCCTTTTGTTGACTTTATACATTTTCTTTTTCTTTTCTTTTATTTCCTAAATAAAACTATCTTACTTTATTGACTTTTCCAGAAACTCTCTTCTGTGGTATAAACGCAAGAATCTGAGTTTAGCAGAAATTTTCTTACCCAGTCTTGATCTCCCAGGGAACACACTCACCACCACCAATATTTTGGCAGTGAAATGCAAGGAGTAAATGGAATTCCATCAAAATCTCTCCAGGAGAGATGTAATTCCATCAACCTGAACAGATGTTTTTCTAGGAAATCTCTTGTATTCTTGCTTGGTCACAATGTAAACTAGTGGAGAAAAAAAATTTTATACCATCCTCTCCTGGAGTTCTCTCTCTCCCTCCCCCTTACCTCCCTTCTGCCTTTCCTCTCTTACTCCTTCCAACCCACCCCCCTCCTGTAACCTCTTCTTACATTCATGTGGGGAGATCTGGTTTCTAGTTTTCAACTGGGATGTCAAAGAGACAAGGTCAAAGGATTTGAGACCCAGACAAATTAAAAACAAACTCTGTAGAAGAGGTAGCAATTAAGCAGAACTATTTATTTTCTCTTTTCTCCTTCACCTTTTGATAAGATTTTATAAAACCCTGACAAGCTCTCTAGGTCCAGCATTCAGCCATAAACATGCCTGACACAGGTCAGACCTCAGGGATGCTTGGGTTAGAGGCCTTATACGACACTAACCCAGTTTTTACGGGTTAAGAGTTCTCGTCAGGATGAGGTTATAACTTTTCTTCTGCCCGAGAATGTTGCAAATCAGAGTTCTCCTCAGGTTAAATGTCTCTCCCCATACAGAGAAGTCAGGGTCTTCCTGACAAGTACGGCCCTCACTGGAAATGAGGATCAGGTCTACTCTGACTTAACCAAATGGGTTCCAGCCCTCTTTGGAGAATGGTTATAAACTTTAGGAGTCTTATATCTCTCAGGAGAGAAATTAAAAGTCACCCTGAGAAAGGAAATCTTGTTTTATTAGTTCTCTTACTATATATATGTATATATGTATGTATATATATATATATATATATATATTAAACCTTCATTTAAGCACCATGATTACAAGCATAATTGTAGTTGGGTTTCAGTCATAAACAGAACACCCTTTTTCACCAGTGCAACATTCCTGCCACCATGCACCCCTCTCCCCACCCCTTGCCTATATTTGAGTCTGACATTCTACTTTTCTCACTCATTAAGATTGTCATGATAGTTTTTCTCTTCAGAGGTCACTACTGCTGCTGAGGTTATGAAAATGTGATAAATTCAATCAAGCTTCCCATACAGTCCCCTTCAAGTGCTGATTAAAACATGGAAAAATTTCCAGTTGAACAGGAAATTTACCTTTATCATACTACCAGACCTCAGTATAAACTGAAATATGGATAAAAATGGTCTTTTTTTTTTTTTGAGGGGGTGGTTTGCATCACACCTAGCCGCTCAGGGGTTACTTTTGGCTTTGCATTCTGAAAGTGCTCCTGGCAGGCACAAAAGACCATATGGGATGCCGGGATTTGAACCACCTTTCATCCTGCATTGGATGCATGCAAGGCAAAAGCCCTACAACCATGTTATTTCTCCTGTCCTAAAGGTGGTCTTTTATGACACTTTAAGCTATAATATCATCCAGCTCTTAGATTTTTTTCTGTAAGAAACAATCCAAAAAAGTGGAATGAGGTAGTTCAAACTTCATGGCATTATATGACCCAGAGAAGGGAGAAGTTTGTCATGTCTGTTATGTCCATGTCCAGATGGTTTCTATTATTTCTATCCTCTGTGGACAGACTCACTGACTCCTCAGAGACCATGGTTGTACTGAGTGGGAAATCCACCATAGCTATTTTGCCACCTCACCTCCCAGGGAAACCCAGTCCAGTGGAACTTCCTATAAACCCCACTTAGTTCTACAATTAATGAATCTAGTATAGGTAATGAACCCTAATATAAGAAGAAAAAAAAAGCCAATACAACTATAGTCACTTTAAAACAGTCATCTGGAAAGAGATAGTACAGTTGGCAAGGAATTTACCATGTACTCATCGATATAGGGTCTATCCACAGCATCCCATATGTTCCCACAAACCCCTAGAGGAGTGGTCCCTGAGCAGTCGGGAGTAGGTCCTGAGCACTTCTCATCAAAAGGAAGTGCTCAGTTTCTGCAAATTGATTGTAAATGGTTCGATTAGTCTGTGTAGTAAATAAAATTTACTAGTCAATTTATGTAGTAAATTAGTCTGTGTAATTTATACATGAGAGATATGAGTTCTATTGCTGAACCACATCCTCAGCCTGAAAATATATTATTACTAAAATGACTTTATATATATTCCATGTTAGTTTTATCACCATGTATTTAAGTAAATAACCTAACTTGGTTTTCAGAGAGCTAAATTTTTGTTTGCATTTTTGAAATTCCTGCTTGTTTTATAATGATTTATGTTTTACTTATTTTTAATTTAAATTTTAGGCCACACTCCGAAGTCTTCAGGGGCTTTTCCTTTCTTTTTGTTCAGGAATGACTCCTTGAAGTACTCAGGGACCACATGTAGCTGAAGATTCAAACCCTTGTAAACTACATGCAAGGGAAGTACCTGAACTCCAGTTTTAAGCCTTTTAACAACCATGAAACAAAGCTTCCTAAAAATAACTTAAAAAAGAAAAGAACCTAAGACATGGGGCCGGGTGGTGGCGCTGGAGGTAAGGTGCCTTGCCTGCGCTAACCTAGGACGGACCGAGGTTCAATCCCCCGGTTCCCCATATGGTCCCCCATGCCTGCCAGGAGCGACTTCTGAGTGAATAGCCAGGAGTAACCCCTGAGCGTCACTAGGTGTGGCCCAAAAACCAAAAAAAAAAAAAAAAAAAAAAGAACCTAAGACATAAAGTCTTAATTGATTGAATATAAAATAAATGTGTGTAGGGATGTCTTAGAAGGACTAGTAAGGCCTCCCATATAGTTTCTTTATTCTCTTATGAAAAGAGAAATACATATGGATTAGACCTATTTAGTATGTTAAAACTCGATGGGAATCATTAGCATATAAAATGTTTTATGATTCATTAATAAATAATGTAACATATAATTTGTTATAAAAATTGGGTCCAGAGCGATAACACAGCAGTAGGGCATTTGCCTTGCAGGCAACCAACACAGGATGGACAGTGATTCGAATCCTGCCATCCTATATGGTCCCCCAAGCCTAGCCAAGGATGATTTCTGAGCAATGAGCCAGAAGTAACCCCTGAGTGCCACTAGATGTGACCCAAAAACCAAAAAAAAAAAAAAAGAAAGAAAATCTCCAGGGCCTGAATGATAGTATAATGGGTAGGAATTGCATTTCTGTGCTGAATTTTTAAAATTTATTTAAAGAACACGCATCACTGGGGCCAGAGAGATAGCACGAAGGTAAGGTGTTTGTCTTTCATGCAGAAGGACAGTGGTTCTAATCCCAGCATCCCATGTGGTCCCCTGAGCCTGCCAGGAGCAATTTCTGAGCACAGAGCCAGGAGTAGCCCCTGAGTGCTGTGGGGCGTAACCCCCCCCAAAAAAAGAAGGACATGCATTACATAGCTGATCATAATAGATTTGTTTCAAGATAAGTGGGAGCAAAATTATTAAAATAAGGATATAAAAAAGTGAAGAAGGAAGAGAAGAAAAAAATAAAGAAATGGAAAAAAGAAAAAAGTAGAAAAAGCATAAGTACAGCAGCAAGCACCTGTGTGAAAGTTATTGTATCTTCAATGAGGCAAATTCTGTTATTCTACTTCTCAAGCCTCGATCATCACCTATAAAACAGAGATAATCACTATAATGGAATCTCTTAGGTTTTATGAGTATTAAATGGTTTGATGTTTGTTTGGGCACTTAATATCCAGGAGGCACTCAATAAATTGTAATGCTGTCTTTATCTTCACTACTATCATCAGCTCTAGCACATTAAAATCTAAATATATAATTTATGGACTATGTTGCCTTTGAATTCTAAGGAATAGAGGCTATGAGGTCAACAAAACTGTGTTTGTGTCACATTTCTGTTCTGTCTTCCCAGTGGGGGACCTCAAGTGAATTTCTTTTTCTCCTTTCATACCATGAGATAGTAAATCCTGTGGTCTTTCTTGTAAATTCTGTGGTGTCTCCTGAAGCCTAGTCATTCTTCTTTAACTCCGATCACTTTGGATATGACTTGAGAAAAGATAAACTGTTTTCAGGGTCTGGAGAGAAAGTACAGTGGCAAGGCATATGACTTGCATATGTCTTGCATATGGCTGACCTAGGTTTTATCACACATATGGTCTCCTGAGCCAGGAGCAAATCCTGAGCACCACTGGTTGTGGCCTAAAACCAAATAAAAGCATGAATTATTCTTCCCATCTTTCTGCTCTTCCAAGAATTGCCAGAATTTCTGAGTATTATTGCCTCATCTAGTCTCGCTTTAGAGATAAAGGACCCAGGTGAAGGCTCAGTCTGCTGAGGTGTTCTTGAAGCCCTGTGCTGTTTATCAGGGTGCTGCTCAACTAATCCCTGCTCTCATTCCCAAGCTAGGAACCAGCACACGGAATTTAGAATCGTAAGGAATACCTAGTGCAGACCCTGGGAACCCATGTGCTGGTTTTGGACTTAGGGGTTCTGGGTAGACTTGGGTTGACCCGACTAATTCACTCCTTATGTGATTGCAGACTCACTGTACTAAATATGATGGACCTCTCTTGACTTCTGTTTCTGCACTGGAAAAACCAGGGGATTTCTAGTCAGATGGAAATCAGAGTGGGAGTACTCAATACAGCAATTGATAGGCAGGGCCACATTGCTATAACCCTTAGGTTACTGAAGGCTCTGAGAGGCTTCAAAGAGAAAAGACAGAACCTATATAAATGACAGCCTGAGAAGAAAAGTTTATTTCTAAAGGGAGCCCCTGGCATCAACCAGATTCGTCAAAGAATAGAATTGGCTGTCTCAAAAAGAGGGGTAATGAACTCCCTGTCCCAGAGGGGATGTAAACAAATGGAGTGGCTGCCTGATTTGGGAGCTGAAAAGGGCATCTCTACAATGGGAAATAGGGAGGTTGAATCATATATACTTTCAAAGATGAGATGCTTTGTTTCAAGGATTCTGGCAATCTAAGAGTTTATGGGGCCAGAGAGATAGTGAATAAGCATTTGCCTTGCACTCAAAGACCCTTAGATTAATCTCTAGCACTGCTTTGGCTTTCCAATTATCACCAAGAATGATCCCTGAGCACAGAATTAGTAATAAATCATGAGCACCCTTAAATATTTCTCAAATTACACCCCCCCAAAGATTCTCTACATTTAAGAAACCTCTGTATATAGATCCTTGTTATCATACCTCTTCTATGGATGAGAATTATGAAACTTTGAGAAGAAAAATGACTTTCTAGATTTCTAGATTTTATTCAAACATATCCTGGAAGGTTTTCAGATTATATATATATATATATATATATATATATATATATATATATATATATAATCTACTTCATCCAGTATTAAGCTGATACCCCTAAACCCACTTTGTATGTTAGTAATAATGTGGTGTCCCTTTAAGAGATTATCCTTGATTTTATTTTGAGGAACTGTAGAGATACAAAGGTTAAGACATTTGCCTTACACACAGCTGTCCCTCCTGCCTCAATGGGCCTCAGTGGATTGTCACCAAGTAACCAATCAGAAACCCCACCCAGTCTTGTGCTCTTATCCCTTTTATCCCCCAAGTGTGCTGCTCTGTTGTCAGGAATCTTCTTATTCTTTGTGTGTGTGTGTGTGTGTGTGTGTGGTTCTTGAGTCACACCGGTGATGCTCAGGGGTTACTCCTGGCTATGTGCTCAGAAAGCGCTCCTGGCTTGGGGGACCATATGGGATACTGGGGGATCAAACCGTGGTTCGTCCTAGGCTAGTACAGGCAAGGCAGATAGATGCC
>PVKC010041881.1:0-12070 GCA_004027635.1 Crocidura indochinensis
GTCACCACAGTCTGAACACATTCTCCACTTTTGGCATTCATATAAATAAATTGGGGTCCCTTTGCAAAATTCAGGAAATACCTTTATAATTCTATGAACTAACCCTATACATTTTGTTTCTTTTTCCATTCTAGATAGTTCAAAATATTCATAGTTCTTTGAGCTAGGATTAGGATTTCTTGGTGTGTGACACATTACTCAATTTGCCATAATTATTATATTAAAGCCAGATTGTAGTAAGTAATGCTAGCATTTTTAGACACTATCCATTGTTGTATTTGTTTGTTTGATTTGGGACTACACCCATTGATGCTCAGGAGTTACTCCTGGTTATGCTCTCAGAAATCGCTCCTGGCTTGGGGGGACCATATGGGACGCCGAGAGGATGGAACTGTGGTTCCTCCTAGGCCAGCACTTGCAAGGCAGACGCCTTACCTCTTAGTGGCACCATGGCTCCAGCCTCTGGACACTATTCTTTGTATTCCACTTAGGTCTTGTTATATATATAATGTCTTATTGTTTGCCAGACATATAATTATTTCACTAGTTTTACTCCAAAGTCCCAAGGGTTTGCATTAGGATTTTCCAAGCATCTTGTCCAATTTCCAAGCAATATTTTGTGCATTAAAATAACCCCAAGCATCTAAGACATTTGTCATATTTAGTAGAAAATGAGAATGGACCACTTAAATCACAATTTAAGCAAACCAGAGAGATATTTCTTATGTAAAAAAAAAAAGCATGATTTATACTTTTTTTTCAAATGAGAAAAACAAAATGCAGTAACATATATTTGAGCTGAAAGCAAATTCTGACTTTCACCTGGCTACCACATTCATAAATATTTTGTGGATGTAGCATATACTAAATATTTTGCAGTCATCTTCTTCCTCTAAGACTATATATTTCTTAGTAAGTCTCCTGAATGCAAATTATTTTCTGCTCATCCAGTTAATTTACCATAGTATTTTAATGTAAAGAATTCATGTGATGTGATGTTCTCTAGGGAGATGTCCACAGATCTCTGAGCTATTTTATAATGAAGATTATAAAAGTTATTACCTCTAGGTAAAATATAAATGTCTGTATTATGTTCTATGTTAATGCAAGTTATGTCTGCTTTCACAAAAAAGATGAAGTAGAAATGATAGTTGCTTGTCAAATCAATGATACAAATCATTAGTAGAGGTGGGTGTTCCTGCCTGCAGGACACCAGTCAAGATGTGGGTTATTCTTTCTCGAAGGGAGCGTGTGCACAAAGAAAAAAACAGGTACAGAGACAGACAGACACCAACAGACACACACAGAATAAATAACAGACATGGAGACAGACAAGAGTGAGGAAAGGATTCCAGATCCAAATCCAAATCCAAATCCCTTCATTGAAACACAAGGCCTGGTTTCTAAATGTTTTGCGGGCACAGTTCTGCACATACACATGTTGGTAGGGAATAGATACATTGAACAGGCCAGAAGTTCAGACAACAGAACCCATCTGCGAGTGGGTCGGAATGTACAGATAAGACCCATCTCCGTCTGACCGGGGTGTACTGATAATGGAACCCATTTTGGGCAAGTTGGAATGTACAGATAACAGGAACTACAGATAGACTCAGTTTCCCAGGGCTAAATTCTATGCCTTCTTTGTCCCTGTACAAGTCTTAAATGTTTGCTTTTATTTCTCAGGGCTCCCTACTTGTTGCAAAGGCCTGCTTTTAGCAAAGTTCTGTGCCTGTCACAGGCTCTGCTTTTAGCTAAATTTTCTTCCTGTTATAAGGGCCCCCGGCAAGTAGAATTGAGGGCCTGCTAAACTATGACAAGACACTGTATCTGATCATCTGACACTGGTATCATTCATAAAAGTACTTAAAGTAAGTAGAGTGATCTATACTTATACTTTGTAAGTGAATTCTACAGAATTATTTATTGATGCAAGATAAATATATAGAGGTGCTGGTGGTCATTTACGGTAGTATTTTTATTTTTTTTTGAGGGGGGTTCACGCCCGGCAACACTCAAGGGTTCCTCCTGACTCTACGCTCAGGAAACGCAGACCTTCTGCATGCAAGGCAAAGACCTTACCTCCATGCTATCTCTCAGTCCACATTTATGGTAGTATTTTCAAGCTCTAGAAAATAATTAAACTAATATTTGCTGTTAAAACTGATATATCTGAACTTTTTCTCCTTGTCTTTCATATTCTGAGTAAGTGAAAAGTGACTCTTTGGATCAAAGTCTGAGGCTCTCTAAACAATTACCCTTGATATGATATTTTAAAGTCTTTCACCATGCACATATTATCACCCATCTAAGAATTGTATAAAGTTTCAAATTTAAAAATTACTTCAAATTTGAAAAAAATTAGATGAGGTAAAGACTTTTACTGGAGGCACAGATTTCTACCCTCAAAGCAGCCGCCCACTACTGAATTCTCCTATAATTACCACTTGATGGTTCATGATATATTAACTTATTTTTTGCATTTAGAACATTGTGGTGTTTGTGCGGTGGTCACCTCTATATTTACATGTTCATTCATATTATACATAGTGTCTGCTTATATTGTATTTAGCTTTCCTTCTTGTATATGACCATTTCTTTTTCCCGGGAAAAAGATGATTCCACCACTGTTGCAGAAATCACACTGCTTCTTATGCTACTGCTCTGGTATAAATTTGAAGGATATATATATATATATGTATATATATGATATTATATATATGAATTATGATCTCATAGTGGTGATATATCGTATATATATACGATATATATATACATATATATATATATATATATGTATATAAAAATCATACCAGCTGGACTTGCTGCAGACAACCCACTGTGCTCATTCTTCTGTCTTCCTCCACTAAGTAGAATTCCTTCTTGGGAACAGAAAGCTTGTGTGGTTGGATTCCTTGTTTGAGTGCTGGTGCTTCTGAACCCGATCTTGTACTTTTTCACTGTGTGGATATATTCACGGGTCAACATGTGCTTCCAGGCCAGTGTCTCTCCAGTGTTCAGGTGTTATAATCAGAGGACTTAATTCAATAAATTATGACTTTTTAATGGTGGTCATCATAATGAAGTATGTGACATCACAATCACGAATTAAGACCTCATAGTGGTGTGCATCTTAAAGTCAGCTGTGATGTCACAAAACTAAATTATGACCTCATCGTGCAGCACATTTTGATGTCCACTGAATTATGACCTCATAGTTGATGCATCATAAAGTCCATTGTGAAGTCACAAGAATGAATTATGATGTTATAGTGGTCTTCTTCAAAATGCCTATTGCATCATCACAACCTTGAATTATGACCTCAAAATGGTATGCATAGTATTAGACATTTTGATGTTACAACCATGATCATGACCTCACAATGGTAGTGTATTATAATGCCCATTGTTCTTTGACAATTGTGAATTATGATTCCATTGTGATGACACATAATATTATACAGTGTGATGTCACAACTATGAATTATGGTGTAATAGTGAATCGCATCATATTGTGAATTGTGACAATACAACCATGAATTATGACCCTAAAGTGGTGTGCATCATAATGTCCTTTGTGATAGTACAACCATAAATTATGACCTCAAAGACTTGCTCACTAACATGTCTATTGTGATGCCACAATCATGAATTATGACCTCATAGTGGTGATAAAACACACAGTGACATCGCAATCCTGAAATATCACCTCATAGTGTTGTGAATTTTTGTTTATAGTGACATCACAGATTTCTATTATGACCTAAAAATATTGTATCCTATTAAATACCACCACAAATATCTATATATCTGGCCATCATGGGAGTTATTGAACTTGTTGGTTATTATAATATCTTTGACCATGATTTAGTTATATATTGCCATTTTTAATTACTTAAAAATAAATAATCATTAAATTTTTAGACAAAAAATTATCTATTATGGCTATCTATAGAAGATTAACAACTAAATATTTTTATGATGCACTTTTCAAAGATACATGTTTTTGAGTACCTGTTAGTGGTATGTGTCAATCTCTCATAAAGCAGAAATTTGGTGTGTGCTCTGGATAAGGATATTGCAGCCTGTCAATATCACTAAATATTTACAAATTTCTTTCCAAATTCTTCCCCTGACAATACTGGCATTAAAAGAGGGCTGATAAGGGGCCCGGGAGATAGCGTGGAGGTAAGGCGTTTGCCTTTCATGCAAAATGTCATCGGTTCGAATCCCGGTGCCCCATATGGTCCCCCGAGCCTGCCAGGAGCAATTTCTGAGCATGGAGCCAGGAGTGACCCCTGAGCACTGCCGGGTGTGACCCAAAAACCAAAAAAAAAAAAAAAAAGAGGGCTGATATGTAAATTACTTTTCCAAGTTTTCTAAAGACATTTTAAGTAGGAGGCCACCTGCTAAGGTTTTATAGCTAGCATTTTGAGAGAATCTTCCCATAAAGGCTAACTCTTCATTTTATCCACATGTGTATGTGTGTGTGTGTGCGTGTGTGTGTGTGTGTGTGTGTGTGTGTGTAAAAATGTTTTTACTGAAACTTATTTAGAAAGTTTTGAAGGAAGAGAGAAAACAGGCTTGTTAAGCAAGTCTGTGTCATATTTAATATTTAATAGTTGTATCCTTTTGATCTTTTCCATGATAGAGTCTATAAGTACCTCTCCATTTTATTTTATGCCATGTTTTAGCTGCTATTTTTATGAGTGTTTGATTTTCTTTTCTCTCCTAATATCCCAGATCTGCATAGAAATCGTAACAATGTTCTTAATTCGAAGAATCCATGTTATTAAGTATTTTGGAATGTCTTATAAAGTTCATTTGGTGCCTTAGTATATCTTAGATTAATCCCTCATCTGATGGGTGAATAGTTTCTCCTATTCCATGGGTTGTCTTCTTATCTGAGTCACTGTTTCCTTTGAAGTGCAGAACTTTCTCAGTTTAAAGTAATACCATTTTTTCATGTTTTTTAAATTTTTAATACATTTATTTAAACTTTGTGGTTAAGAAGTTGTCATTGTTGATTTTAAGTCATACAGTGAACACCATCCTTTACCAGTGCATTCTTCCTGTCACTGTCATCTATGTCTCCCATTACCTCCCACTGCTATCCCACCCCTACCTTGCTCTAAGTAAGGCAAATTGCTTCTTTCTCACTCTTTATTTTTTGACACTGTGGTTTGCAGTATTCTAAATGGAGGGGTGCCTTGACAGTTAGTTCTCCAAATTCTTGTCCAGAAATATCAGTGCCATCTATTATTGTCCTAGTAGACACTTCTCTATTATAGCTACACTTATTATATTTTGTGATGAGTTTTCTACCCTGGGCTAGACTTCCTGAGCTTCGTTTCTATTGTCTCTGAATATTATTATGCTATCTCCTGTCTTTCTTATATACTACATAATAGTGAAATTATTCCAGTCTAACCCTTTCCTTTTGGCTAATTTTACTAAGCATACTAATTTCCATGCCAATACAAGTATAAGCAAATTTTATGACTTCTTTTTCCTAATGGTTGTATAGTATTCCATTGTGTAGATGTACCACTGTTTCTTACTGACTGTTTTGGGGGGTACTTGAACATTTAACCCTATGCAACAGAAAAAATGAAAAGATATATCCTTAAAGAAGAAATACAGATGTCCACAAAGAACACGAAAAAAATGCCCCACATCACTAGCCATCAGAGACATATAAATCAAAACAACAATTTGATATTATCTCATGCCACAGAGACTAGCTCACATCACAAAGAAAAACAAGTACAACCAGTGTTAGTGTGGATGCGGGTAGAAAATGACTCTTATTCTTCGTTGATGGGGTGTGAACTGGTCCAGTCTTTCTGGAGAACAATATGGACTTTCCTCAAAAAGTTAGAAAAAGTTAGAAATTGAACTTGCATATTATTCAGCAATACCACTTCTAGGGACATACCCTAGTATAAGAAAACAAAGACACTTCTAGCCCCTAATCAGCCATAGTGTGGTATTAACCATTTAAGGAAGGCACCAGTTAAACTTATACTTGCAGAGTCAGAAAATATAAAATATTATACATTAATAAGCCCTTAATACAAATACTTAAATAAGTATATCTCTGAATATGCCATAGACGTATGTCTATGACATTGTCATAGACAATTTTCTAAGAAAAATTAAATTATAATCTACTCGAATATTGACTACTATAAATACACTAATACCACAGGAATTTAGAGATCATGTCACTTCTTGAAAGCTTTTCATTTATTCCAGGTTTAAATGATGTGTCCCTACCTAGTATATTCATTTGGGACATTCATATGGGGAGGGGACCTGAGTGATAGTAGGGTGTTTTCCTTTCATGCAGTTAATCAGAGTTCCATTCCTAGCATGTCTGAGCATTGTTGGGTGTGACCCCAAAGCAAAAACTAAAATAAAATATATTAATTTATTAAAACCTCATTTAAAATCTTATTTAGCATGAGTTACTCAACTTTTCCCTTGTGAATCAATTAATTTTATATACCTCAAGGGCCTAGAGCAATAGTACAGCAGTAAGGTGTTTACTTTGCATGCAGCCAATACAGGACTTACCCCTGTTCGAACCCCGACATCCCATATGGTCCCCAAATCCTGCTGGAACTACCTCTGAGCACAAAGCCAGGAGTAACCTTTGAGCACCACCAGGCATGACCCCAAAAACATTTTTATAAGCCTCTAACTTTGTTACATAGGATTTTCTCTATAGTTCATCATGTTAGTGAATTAATTAAGACAACACTATATAATTTTTGTACTTTCACTAAACTTAAGTAATCAAATTTAAATTGAAATCCTCTAAGATGCATGGAATATTGTTCATGGTTTGCCATCACAAAAGCTTCTGGTGGTGACAAAGTTCTAAACATTCTTTATGAGTGTTGTCTTCCTGGGAAAATTTTTTTAGATCCATGCCCTTCTAAATCATGTGTACACAAGATAGCTTTCATATTAATGGAAGTTTTACAAAACTTTGGCTCCAAATTTGATAGAAATATATACAAGTGCATTTACATAACTTTAATATATTGAAAAATACTATTTTGTTTGCATATATTTATACTTCATCATTCATCAAATTTCTATTTTGTAAACCCTTGAAAATAAAAATCTATATTCAGGATCTACCTGGTCAAATTTATGATTGATAATTGCTATATTGTGTTACCTGTGATAGGTTGTTGCATTGCAAGTTTAGAATAATGCTTATTTATATCCATAAGCAAGACATATAGCTAAACTAGATAGAGTGGGTGGCAGGAAATTGACACTGCTAAAGGAATAGTTGTTGGAACATGGCATGACTGAAACTCTTCTGTCAGCTAATATTAAGCTTTTTATCTCATGGCTATTTCATTTTAAAAAAAGAACTAAATTATGGAAAGGGATACTAACTTCAAACTTCTCTTAGAGTTAGTAATTTTTCTTTATATTCAACAGTGAAAGATGTATAAAGTATCAACTTAGTTACAAAGGATAAGATAAATCATACAGAGTTTTTGTTGTGATTTTTAAACATGGCTATTTTTATATCTACACATGATTATATTTATAAATGATGAAATTTTTAAATGAATCAAAATTTGGGGTTCTGCTTAATTGATTATTAATCCATTATTCTATAAGGTATTCACTTTCAGTAATTCTGTAACAGCATGTAGTTGTTCGTTTTGGAGAAATGGATGGTAAGTTTTAAGTTAAACTTTATGGTTTAAAGCTTAAGTTGTAATTTCCAGTTTTACTTTGGTCTTTGTTTCTTATCCTCCACAAGCATGAGAGGAAAAAAAAGATAATTATACCATTGATTCTCTTAATTAAAAAATTTCCACAAGATACCCTTTAACAGAAGAAATGCAATAACAATTATAGTTGTTCACAAAGGATTATTGAAATGGTAAAAGGGTCAGCTCAAAACCCCTTGTTTTTAATCTTCCAGAGAGAAACTGTACACTTTCATTTCTGTTGTACTAGTGTATAAGAAATCAATGACAGGTACATCTCTCTTTGGAATAACTTTATAACCTTCTATCAAAAAGAGTCTCTATTCTGGGCATACCACCCACAGTTCACTGACTTTGAACTCGTCATGAACAATCCCCCAGCCCAGCTAGATTGCTGAGCATCTCTGGTGGAAGAATCCCCTGAGACTTCTTTGCTGAGATATTTCCAGCTGCTTTCTCATAATAAATATGACTTTTTAGAGATGATCCATGTTACTTATCAAATGAAATTCAAGGCTTAGGTGTTTTTTTTAATATTTTGAATATCCTGTCAGTTCACAGTATATGTTTGAAAATTTAAAAAGCTTTTTTAAGGAAAACCACCATTTTATTATTGAAGAATTTTCATATAATTATGTGTCTCATCCTATTATTATTTTTTCAAATGAAGACAATTCCTCCCTTTAGGAAATAGTGCTAGTTTCAATTGTGACTATATTTGCAACAAAGAGAGAACATTCATTATATATGGGTCTCATATAGGTATAAATAAAATATTAAAATATCTGATGGGGTAATTTATTTATTTATTTATTTTTATTTATTTATTTTTGGTTTAGGGGCCACACCCATTGACTCTCAGGAGTTATTCCTGGCTATACATTCAGAAATTGCTCCTGGATTGGGGAGCCATATGGGATGCCAGGGAATTGAACCGTGGTCATGGAGGTAAGTTATTTTAACTGCTGCAATGCTACAGGATTGCAAAACTATTTTATACGTAGTCGTGTGTGTGTGTGTGTGTGTGTGTGTGTGTGTGTGTGTGTGTGTGTGTTTGAGTCATTTTAATAAAATTCATTTGGTCACTTCTAGATATGTACTCCTGTTTATGTCCACTTTCTCTGCTGCGTTTCCTTAGAGTTTTCATTGAATAATTTCTATTAATCTGAATTTAAGTTCACGAATTCTTTCTTTCTCTTCCTTCCTTCCTTCCTTCCTTCCTTCCTTCCTTCCTTCCTTCCTCCCTCCCTCCCTTCCTTCCTTCCTTTCTTTCTTTCTCTCTTTTTTCTTCCTTTCTTACTTCTCTTTCATCTTTTTCTTTCTTTCTTTTTCTGTCTTTCTTCTTTCTTTTTCTCTTTCTTTCTTTCTCTATTTTTCTTTATCTTTCTTTCACTCTTTCTTTCTCTCTTTCTCTCTTTCTTTCTTTCTTTCTTTCTTTCTTTTTCTTTTTATCTCTTTTTATCTCTTTCTTTCTCTCTCTTTTTCTTTCTTTCTTTCTTTCTCTCTTTCTTTCTTTTTCTTTCTATCTTTCTCTTTCTTTCTCTCTCTTTCTTTCTTTCTTTCTTTCTTTATCTTTCTTTCTTCCTCTCTTTCTCTCTCTCTCTTTCTTTCTTTCTCTTTCTTTCTTTCTTTTTCTCTCTTTCTCTCTTTCTCTTTCTTTCTTTCTCCCTTTCTTTCTCTATCTATCTATCTTTCTTTCTTTCTCCCTTTCTTTTTCTATCTTTCTTTCACTCTTTCTTTCTCTTTCCTCTCTCTCTCTCTCTTTCTTTCTTTCTTTCTTTCTTTTTCTCTCTCTTTTTTTTGCTCTTTCAGGAGCAATTTCTGAGCATGGAGCCAGGAGTAACCCCTTAGCACTGCTGGGTGTGACCCAAAAACCCAAAAAAGACTTGTTTCCCATGTGTCCTTTCATTTCTAATTATTTCCTTAATGTACTCTAATAATCATAATGTTCAAGTATTACTCCAACAATTATATCTGTGTAATGCCCTACGTTGCAAATTCCAATGCTAGTGTCACCTTGGTTCTGTTTCTATTATCTTTTCTGGTGGGGAACATGTATTTCTGCTTTTCTAGACTATGGAATCATTTTTGTTTTTCAGCTATATTGTACCTAGTAAGTACAACTAACCTCTCTATTTTGAAGAGTTTGAATTTGATTTGTTTTAAAATTTTAACTGACATAGAGCATAATGTGTATTCAATATGACCCTTCATGAATGTTTCTTTCTCAAGATAGTCTTGGTCTAGTTTTAATTATTATTTTAATTATTCAAATCACAATGACCCTGTTTTAAAACTGAGTTTTGAGTTTCAGGTGTATAATGTTTCAATGCCAATTCATTTACCTTTTTAGCCCCCTCCCCTATGATGTCCCCAGTTTCCTTCCTCTGAACCCTAGCCTGCCTCTTTCTAAGGAACACTTTTTTTTTTACCTCCTTTCAGCACCCCATCATCCTTAGAATGACCATTTCCTTCCAACATTGCTGAAGTTTTACTTTCCCAGACCTATGCCACAGCCCTACCAGTGCCAAACTTCCTACTAAAAACTAGTTCTCATGCTCTTCATTTTTATTACTTTTTGGCAGCTGTTATTAGTCTACTTTTTTTAATCCTTTATATAAATGAGATCATTCTTGTTCTGTCACTCTTCCTGACTCACTTCTCTTCACAGAACACTCTTCAGATCCTTACATGCAGTGACTCATTTTATGACTTCACCTTCTCTTTCAGCCAAATAGTATTCCATTGTGTATGTCGACACTATTTACTCTGAGAAATAATAAACCTTGTTTTTGAATTAAACTTTCAAGTAGTCATTCTCAATCAGTCCTTATTTTTCTTACCTGGAGTATATTCAGCCTGCCTCACAAAAGAACAGAGAATAATAAGCTGGCAAGAGAAGCTTCTTCTATTTAAAGTTTTACTTTATTCTTGCCTGTCAGATAACCATAATATACTTCAGAGGGCCTCGGCTCTTATTTCTTCTGTCTTTATTTATTGAGAGCACAGCTTTCTCTATTAAATAGTTGTTGTTTTTTATAGTCAGGAAGACAGGGTGAATGTAAAACTCAAACAGTTGTATCATGGATTTTGCTTCTTTTCTCTCTTGCTTATAAAGATACACATGTCCAGTTTGATAATTCAGACAAGAAGTAGGCATCCTAAATATATATATTATGTTTATCTAACAAATAAAAGATACCATAAAGTATCTGGTTGGCTGGATTTATCTCAAAATGGTACTTTGGATATAGTATATTTTACCCTGGCTCACTCTAAAGGGATATTTAGCTTAATTTAATTGCTTTTTGCTAGAACATGATCTAAAACATTACTCTGGAGACAATCAAATTTAACATTGCTAGTCTGATTAAAATTATCATTATCATCAATAATGGCAACATTTATTTTTACACATGGTACATTTTTAACTCTACATCGAAGACATACTTTTCGTTTGAGTATTTTATGTTATAAAATGTGGATAGAAAGAAATAAAATAATTTGTCTAGTATGTTGACTCCAGTGCTGCCATTTGTGTTTCTGACCATCTGGCAGCTTTTTCAATACTTTTCCACTTTGTAGGACTGTGTTGAATTTAAGTGTCATGTAAAATTTTGGCCTCACAAACCATTTCTGTTCTATGGTCTGTCCAGTGTGACATCCAAGTTTGAACCATCTATAGTGCTGGTTGGCACTAACATATTAAAGTCAGAAATGAACATATAAAGAGTCAGGCATTTAATGAAACTCTCAGATTATGTTGATAAATACTATATTTGACTCCCTCAAAGGAATAGTTATTTCTCTTGTCATAAGAAAATTACATTTATTATCATTTCCAACACTATCACACAAGTTCACACCATTCTGTCATACAATAGGATTAAAGAAAAGACAGAAAACAGAGACTAGGAACTAAACAACACTAAACTAATAGTAGTAAACATTTTCAGGAAAAAAGATTTTATAATCAAAAATATCAATTTCTGAGTGCTTATCCAGGAGTTACCCCTGACCATCAAACGGGTGTGCCCCCCCAAAAAATGAATGCCCATAAACATGTATATCACATATCTAAATAACTATGAGAACCTTTTTTCTCTTTTTCAATATACATGACTTCTGACACCAGAATGGTTGAGAAAGTGCTAGACATGTGTAACCCTTCCCCAACTTCCTTTATCCCTAATCTCTTCTTTTGGTATGTAAAAGTTTATGTGGAGTACAGGACCTCCTTCCCCCCTGGCAGGTGTGTTTCTGAAGAATAAAGAAAGGAGTCTAGTCTTGGGGCTAGAGAGAGAGCTCGGGAGAGAAAACACATG
>PVKC010041882.1:0-12063 GCA_004027635.1 Crocidura indochinensis
TTTTTTGTGTTTATTTTTTAATTTAATTTTATTGAAACCATTGTGATTTATAAAGTTGGGTTTCAGACATACAATGAATCAGAGCCAATCTCACCACCAGTGTCTCTTTCCACCAATGTTCCCCAAGTGCATTCCATACCACCACCCTTCTTTTTCCTTCAGGCTGCCAGTATAACAGGTCCAATTTAAGTTTAGATTGTTTAAGTTTGTGACTCTTGATTCCATTGTTGTTGACTTTGGCTTGGATATTTAGTTCTATTCTTCTTCTTTTATTTTTTTATTCTTTTGATTTTTGGGCCACACCTGCTGATGCTCAGGGATTACTCCTGACTATGTGTTCTGAAATTGCTGTTGGGCTGGGGGACCATATGGGACACCCGGAATCGAATTGAGGTTTGTCCTCAGGTAACACATGCTAGGCAAACACCCTACCACTTGCAACGCTGCTCTGGTCCCAGTTCTGTTCTTTTTTATGTCCACCAATATTCCCTGAGATCACTTGACCCCTGTCTCCCATCCTTTTATATTTGTGTTTCTTCTCCTCCATTCAGTTCCTTTCCTTCTTCTCGCTATACTCTGGGGCTATTCTCTGTTGTTTGGGCCTCTCCTGGCTCTGTATTGAGGAACTACTCTTGGTGGTGCTCAAGGGACTATATGGGACACTGGGATTGAACCCAGGTTAGCTTTATGCAAGACAGGTGCCCTACTTGTTATACTATTTCTCCTGCCCAAATCTCATACATGTTCATGGACACTGGAAGACTTCTTGGTGTTATGCCATAGTATCAAGCAGAGTGTTACTTGTGCTAATATGTAGACTAGCATTTGAAATGAAATGAGGAGTCAAAAGCTCTCCGTGGTCCCACCCCTTACTAGAGTGGCTTGTGTGGCTGGATGAGTTTCTTGCCTCCCCTGCACTATCATATTATTACCCGCATCTGACAGTGCAGGAAGTGGGGTCACCCACGGTATAACAGCTGAGGTTGTACTACTTGTTCTTTCTTTGATCTTTTATTGGCTTCTGCCCTCAGCTCCATCTTGAGAATTTGGGGTAAGAATTAGTTTTGGTTCTTTTTTTTAAATTAATTATCTTTATTTAAACACCATGATTACAAATATAATTGTAGTTGTATGGTACAGTCATGTAAAGAACACCCCCTTCACCAGTGCAGAATTCCCACCACCGATTTCCCAGATCTCCCTCCTCTCCACCACACCCACACCTGTACTCGAGACAGGCTTTCTTGTTCCCTCATTCATTCACATTGCTATGATAGTTTTCAGTGTTATTTCTCTAACTGCATTCATCACTCTATGTGGGGGGTTTCAAGTCATGACTGCACTTACATGGGAAGATGGGGGGAAATAAGGGTTGGGACTGAGACAGTGAAATCTTACAAACGAGAAAAAATTTCCAGTGACTGTCCCAACATTATCCAGTGCTAGAATGTATCGCCCTCTTCCCAAGGCACATTCCAGTTAGTGTAAGGAGAGGTAGGTGGAAAGCCTGTTGATCCCTATACAGTCCACCTAGACCGGCACCCAGGGATGGCCTGGAGTCAGGAGAAAAAGACAAGGACGACTGGTGGTCTGCCAAGCCTCCCAGCACTCCCCAGACCAGGAAGAAGGGCTGCGGTATGGGGCCACCCAAAACCCCATACCTGGCAAGAGCTGGTCTCCTGAATCCAAGAGGAAGCTGGAAGCCAGATGTCTGCCCGCCCTCCTCCCGATGCATCTCCCACCTGGAGTGCGGAGTGAGAGGGGAAGCCTGGGGCCCACTAAGAGTCCACTAGTTTTGCCTCTTAAGTCATCAGGGTCTGTCCATAAAAACAACTTAGAGCCAAGAATGAGAATCCAGGGAAACTGCTGGATCTGTCATACTCAGATCTTACGCAGTTCTCAGCTCGCTGATTTCTCTCAGGAAGGTATTTCTGAGGAGATCTTCATTTTAATTTGAGATTTTACTTCTATTATACCCCCTTTGCTTCTATTATACCTCTGATTAAATATATTTGGAGTGATAGTAAACAGGCTAATGCCATTGGCTGGAACAGGGGCTGGGAGAATTGTGTCCATTGGTAGAGTAGGCCAATGTGTCATTAATTCTTAGCCTCGTTACCAGGGGAAAGTGCTCCTCTTAGAAATCTCATATCCAGGTACATTTGTCCTTTAGAGCTCACACACATCTCAACTTGAAATGTATAATTCTTTTCTTTTTGGGCCACACCCAGTAACACTCAGGGGTTACTCCTGGCTATGCACTCAGAAATTGCTCCTGGCTTGGGGGAACCATATGAGACTCTGGAGATCGAACTGAGGTTTGTCCCAGGTCAGGAGCATGCAAAGCAAGCACCCTACCACTGTGCTACTGGTCTGGCCCTAATTCTTTTCTTTTAATTTATGGGGTACCATCAGCTCACTCCCTTCTGGAAAAGGCTGCTTCTCTCACTCCCTTCTTCATTCCCTCCCATTTTTTCTAAATAAAACAACTTTACTTCATCTACATACACATACAAAGAAATCCCAGGCAAAGAGGTAGGTGAGAAAGGCTCACCTCCATGAAGGGGTCACATCTCATCTTTGTGGGCAGATGATGGATGGTGAGTTACTTTCCTTTATTCATTTAGTGTGTTTGAACCTGAATAAGGTGGATTCACCTACTCTTGAATATATAGTTGAGGGATAGGACTGAAAAATCAATATGAAATTATATAACAAGAAGTTTAAATGTTTTTGTACTTTCTTACACTTTTCTTTAAACATATAGATAAGCTCTCTAATTTCAGTGACCTCTCTGAACACATGGAAAGTCCCTTTTTTTTAGTCAGGCTAGTTATAAGGAAAACTGATCGGTACATTCAATTGAGACATTCAGCCTGTGTTGAATTCAATGCGGAATTTATGGATTTGTACCAATACAACTTCAGTGTGGAGAACTCATTAGGAAGGGGCTTGGAGGTTGAGAGAGGAAAGTGAAAGAGGCCAGTATAGACTTCATTGTTGTCCAAAGAGAATTTGACAGGACATGGTGGCTTTTCAATTACTTTGTAGTAATAAAGACGGCATAGACATCAAGATAGTAGTTATCTGTGAAGAGGACACAGAAAAGACACATAAAGGTTTCTGAGAAGTGGGACTGATTTGGTCTATTAATCTAGGTGGTTTCCACTATTAATCCATTAATATATGGTTCCACTTAGTATGTTGTAAATATTTACCTGTTTTTATATATTCCTCTTTATGAAAGATTTCACCTTAAAATTTTGGATAAAAATGTATTTATTGTAACATTGTTAGAATCAAATTCATGTTTCTTTGATTTTTTTTAATTTAATTTAGGTGAGCATAGCTACCCCAAAGCAGAAACCAAAAACTTCATTTTGCTTTGGTAAGTACTGTGGGTAGGTTTTCTGAACCCTACTGCAGCTTCCTCCCTTACGTGACAGCAGTCCTGTGGAACTCATGTGACTTACATCCTATGTAATGAGTGACTAAAGTCACAGCACTGTTCTTAGGCTTCTAATGATACAGCTTTCTTTGGTCTCACTCTAAAAAATATTAACATGGGCCCGGGAGATAGCATGGAGGTAACGCATTTGCCTTTCATGCAAAAGGTCATCGGTTCGAATCCCGGTGCCCCATATGGTCCCCCGTGCCTGCCAGGAGCAATTTCTGAGCATGGAGCCAGGAGTAACCCCT
This sequence comes from Crocidura indochinensis, assembly GCA_004027635.1. Classification (NCBI taxonomy): domain Eukaryota; kingdom Metazoa; phylum Chordata; class Mammalia; order Eulipotyphla; family Soricidae; genus Crocidura; species Crocidura indochinensis. The sequence continues at coordinate 3,700 of PVKC010041882.1, forward strand.
GAGCACTGCCGGGTGTGACCCAAAAACCACAAAAAAAAAAATATTAACATAAGAGAATAGTTTCAGAACCTCAGCGTGCAACTCTTCTCCTCCTACAAGATAAGGTACGAGGTTTCTAGGAAACCTCCTCTTAGAGACAGATATTGGAGTATTCCGAAAAGGTAGAGTCTTGGGGGAACTGGAAGCTTTCTTAGATAGATTAGATAAACTGTCGTGTTGAAAATATCAATGTAATTTTATGAGTGACAGTTTGGGAGTGTCACAGAGGGAGCAGAGCCACTCATTCACTGAACCATCATAATCTATTTGGCTCTGCTATGTTCTCAGTACTGAACCAAGTGCTGTGAGCAAACTCTAACAGCTTCTCCATTTTCTCTAGAGTGATTCTGAAAATAAGTCCCAAGAAAAACAGGAATAGTCCTCTGCTTTGCCACTTCTGTGTCCTAAGCACATAGAATGGTTCCTGGTACATAGGTTGTACTCGATAAATATTTGTTGAATGAATGAATTAATGAGTTCTGCATCCACTTCACAATACATTAGGCTAGCTTATTTATGCTGGGAGAATAAAAAGGTACCTTGAGCTGTTCTCTTTCCTAGCTACAAGTTGACTCAAACTTCTTTTGTTCTTATTCTCTTGCATCTTTCAAAGATTGCTACTAATCTTAAAGATGACTCAGATTTTGTGGTCAGCATATAAAAAAAAAGTAAAGTAAATAATATATCTAGAAGTAAATTGCTGCTCTAAAGACATGCAGAGAGGAAAGATATGGTCAAAAATCAGGTCAGAGTTACAGATTTGATCTTAGACAAGTGTTATTTGATTTCCAACCACAGCCAGGGGAAACAATCCAGAGGAAACAAAACTAAATTCACTGTGAAACTAAACTCATAGTGAGCCCAAAGTTGTACATTTACATTATGACTAAAAAACCATTAATGCTTCTAAAGTGCAGTGTAAACTGCCCCCTTGTTTATAGCAAATTAGCAATCCATGAAGACTATAGTTAATGTTAAAAGGTGTCACCAAAGGTGAATTCAACCTTTCAAAGAGAGCAGCAGGCCTAGTACTTATGCAATGATCATGTGGAGATCTTTTACCTTGCTTCTTGAACTACTTTAATTTGGTGGAATCTTTTTGTACTGCATGTGTTCTGAGCTGCAATTTTTTTCTGTCTTTCCTATGACATTTACAGTCATCAATGCCCTCTCTCAGAGGTATTTTCTTCAAGCCAATGACCCAAAAGATCTGAAGGACTGGGTTGAAGCCCTGAATCAAGCCAGCAAAATCACTGTACGTATGACTTCTTCTTTCATTCTGTTTGTATTTGAACTACAACTGGTAGTACTCAGGGCTTACTTCTGGCACAGTACTCAGGAGTCACTCGTGGTGGCTCCAGAGAACTCTGAGGAATACCAGGCATCAAATTTGTGTCAACAACTTGCAAGGCAAGTGCCCTACTTTATGTGCTATTGCTGTGGCCCCTGAAAGAAGTATCTGCCTTTGTGAGGTCTGGTTAGTGTAGGAAAAGGTTTAGATTGTGAAGGGGCTTTCCCAGGACTCTGTTCCATAAAGTTCCCTTATCTCTTTATCCCTTTATCTAAGAGATTGACTTGCTAACCCCAAGTTGAACTAAGAATGAGTTTGAATCAAATTTAAGGGGAAGTTTATGGACCATCCCTTTGTGCTTCCTGGAAGGGTTCCTGGTCAGTCATGGTTTGGGTCATTCTGGGATGCTGATTCAGAATGTGGTGGAATTGGAAAATGTATTGCTGACTATGAGAGGCAAAGAGAAAAGCATATAAAGGGGAAGTCAGAGCTTTTTTCCTGGTTTGCTGAAGGGAGAAGGGGGCAGAAAGATTCTCACCTTTACAGGTCTGTTTACCTGGCAATCCCTTCTCTTTAAAAGCATCATTAAACTGGTGCCAAAGTGATTGCAAAGTGGCCAGGACTTTTTACTTGCACACAACTGTGATTTGATCCCTGGCATTTCATATGGTCCTCCTTGCACCACGAGAAATGATCCCAGAGTGCAGAGCCAGGAGTAATCTGTGAACACCTCCAGGAGTGGGCCCAGAATAAAATGAAAACATTACTGAACTCATTCACTGATTATTCAGTGAGAACTATTATTTCTCTGTCTTGTATGGTGAATTCCTCCTTTGAAACACAGAAAGGTAAGAGAGAAGGGTATGAAGAAAGAAAGTGAAAACTTTAGGTTTTGGGAAACACTAGACTATCACTCATTAATATAGGCAAACTTATAGCATATAAACTATGGTTTGTGTGCTGAGAAGTTTGATTTTCTGTGTCACAGAGTCAGAAATGTTTATATTTTAGTAAAAACTTAACAGATTCAAGCATATTGTGCTCCTAGATACCTCAGGGTTCCAGTGAATAAATTTAAGAACTGCAACTTATCCAGTATTTGTGATGCTGGACTTAATTAAGCAGAGTACAATTCAGTTTTCTAAATTTTTGCTTTATTCTTATTCATCTTTATTGTTTTTATTCTTCTTTTTATTAGTCTGTTAACACTTGGTAAACCCCTAAAAAGAGAAAAAAAGTGTAGTCTGAAAGTGATGGCAGCTAGCTCATTTATTGCTTGTCCTGATTTTAGTAAAAATTTTCTGAATTCATTTTGGGACCTCTACCTTCTGGATTTTCCACAGGTTAGGGGATTTCTTTAAATATCACCACACATGTTATTCTCATTCTGCATTTCCTTTTGGATTTCTGCCTATGGTTTTCTGTTTTGTTTTGACTGGGTTTTGCTCAAGGGATCATGTTGTATTGGGGATCAACCAGCCTTCCTCAGGCAGAGTGTGCATTCAGCCTTTTGAACTACTTCTCCAGCATCTGTACTCACCTGGAGAACTCAGCTTTCTCCCCTGGGAGGCACAAACAAACATCTTTGTCCTTATTTTGTGATTTGAACAAAGAGAGTGGCTCTATGCTGCTTTTCTGGTCCTTTTTTGTATTATTATTTTTTTTCTATGTAGAATTTATAGACTGCAGACATGATCATGTTGTTGCCAGACCCTGGAAGCTTAAAGGCTTGCTGGAATGTCACAGCCTTCTTCAGGGCCTCCACAATCTCTACAAGCCTTTCCTCACCCTCCTTCCCCTTTGATATATCCCCTGCCAAAAGTCGTAGTGGTTGATATTTCTTCTGCCACAATTCCTCCTCCTAAAAGTCATAGGTGTCATTGTGAGAAGACAAAATATTCTACTTTTCTCTAATCTCTTTATACTCTGATGAATTTGCTGCTTTCCCACTTATGCATAATTCTGTACTATATGTCCTGCCTTAGAGAAGCTAGGTGAAGGGTCATTGTGTGTTTGGGGCACCACACCAGTGACATATTTATTTTAAAGTAACTTATGTGCAACAAGAAGTACTGGGAAGATACAGAAATGAAGAGGAACCATATAAGCCAAGCCTTCACACCAGACCATATCATTCACTGTTCACACCAGTCCTATCTGATGGCTGATTTTATTGCTTTTTCTTAGATTAGAAAAATGGACATCAGAATCTTGTCTGTAGTGAATGGTGAAGCATAGTAAATGATGCAGGCCAGGGCTTTCTGACTTCTAAGACAGGAATTTTATGGAAGTATTAAAAACAAGTTAGCGGTTATATAATGTGTTAGGTTATGTGCTACTTTTACATGCATGGCTTCATTTTAGCCTCATAAAAATAAATTAGGACAGATGTTAATATCCTCATTTATAAAGAGAATAAATGGAAATGCATGAGATAAAAGTGAGTTATTCAAGATCAGGGATCTAAAATTGATTCCATTTCTCTGCTTACAGATATTTATTTAAGCCTTGAGACTTAAAAAAATGATTGTTATATTTAAAGAATTTGATTCTCTCAGGATGTTGATATTAAGGTATTAGCCTTCTAAGTCTGTCAGAACAAACTGACCAACGAGATTGAAACATCAGAAATTAAACATTTCATAGTTCTAAAAGCCAAGAGCTCTCTAGAATATAGGGGAGAGCCATTCTTGTTTCTTTGAGTTCTTTGGAAAGTCAATAATGACAATACCTGTAGCTGTGCAGGTAGCTGTGCTTTCCTAGCTCTGTATGACCTGCATGTCTATGGACTCTCTCTTAAGAATACCTTTGGGGCTGTAAATATATCAGAGGGTGTAGAGCATTTGCTTTGCCTGCATCCAACTTGGATTAGACATCAGGCACTCTGCCAGGAGTAATCCCTGAATACAGAGCCAGGAGTATGGTCTGATCACCTCCAGGTATAGCCAAAACCCTCCACTCCCCCCAAAATCTGTTCTTGGACATAGGGTCTACCCAAACCAGTATAACTTCATTTTAATTTCATTATACCTACAAGGATCTTGCTTCCAAATAAAATGACATTATGAGGGGCCGGGCAACGGCGCTGGAGGTAAGGTGCCTGCCTTGCCTGCGCTAACCTAGGACGGACCACGGTTCGATCCCCCGGTTCCCCATATGGTGCCCCGTGCCTGCCAGGAGCGACTTCTGAGCGAATAGCCAGGAGTAACCCCTGAGCGTCACTGGGTGTGGCCCAAAAACCAAAAAAAAAATGACATTATGAGGTATGGATCTGACACTTGATGGGATATTACTTGCCTCACTGTATTTTCCAAGAGGATTGAAAGTTGAGTTGCAAAAATCCATAACAATTCCCAAGCTTTGCTCCCAAGTTGGATTATTTTTCAGCAGTCCTTCCATGCTGTGTGGGAAGAAAGATGGATCTACATAAGTTTCACTTCCTATTGCAAGTGAAATTTATTGAAGAGCACTCCATAGCCAGATGGCACAGGGCACACCTTTCATGAGGTCTCTGGATCTCTGGACAAAACAATAGAACAATCTAGCTTTCAAGCTCTAGATTGCAGCTGAGTTTGTCCTTCATCACTTGATTTTAAGTTTCAGGACGTGGCACAGCTTTGACAAAGCACTGGGTGGTTGCATAGGATCAGGTCACAGTGCAGAGGCATAAGTAGTGACAAGCAGCAATTCTCTGGGTTGACTAGCAAGATTCTGAGAAGCAATACAATAACTCAGCCTTAGGAGCCCTTTCCTTGCCATCAGGTTCAGTGAAAGGCTATCTCCCTCCTTTTTGATAGATTTTAGTAACTTATTTGAAAAGAATTTTTGTTGTTGCTATTTCATGGTGATTATATTATAAAACTCCCAGTAATAATGAAACCCTTATTACAAAGTAACAAGTAAAGAATACTATCACAAAATAGCAAAATTATGAGCAACTTAGAAAGGATGGTATAGGTATGCACAGTGGTATTTGTTAATAGGGAGCCAGATTCCATCATTTTCATAGTAGACCCTTCTCTACTCTAATTGCACTCTCTGATCCTTGTTTCAGGCTTCCTATCATGGACTGGTCCTCCTAATCTTCAACTCTATTGTCTCTGAATGTCATCAACACACAGTCTTTTATTTTCCTTATATCACACAGATTAGTGAGAACTAATCACACTGGACAAGAACTGGGTGCTGAAAGGAGATAAAGTGGCATGCATGGAACCCCTTCATTAACAGTAGTTCAAACCACAGTGTCAAAAAAGAAGAGAGAGAGAGAGAGTAAGAGAGAGAGAAAGAGAGAGAGAAGTAAAATGCTTGCCCCAAAGGTGGGCAGGGGATGGGAGGGAAGAGGTATCAGGAAGTGTGAGAGGGAAACTGGGGACTTGGTGGTAGGAAATACACTGGTGAAGGTTGTTGAACATTTTATAACTGTAACTCAATCATGAAGAACTTTAACTGTGGAAATTAAAACCCTGTATTATGAACAACCTTATAACCATGGTGTTTAAATGTTAACAAAAAAGGAGTCAGGGAACCCTAGGGGCAAATTTATATACTTTAATAAGTTTTAGTATCTGAGTTATGCAATGGAGAAAGTAATGCCTCTTTAATAAGAGTATATGAGATCAAAGATAATGCAGCAAAGAGTTTAGTGCATCTGCATTAAATTGTGGATAGGGTGGGGCTGGGCAAAGAATTGGGAACTGCAGCTCTGATGGTTCAGTCTGTATGGAGAGCAATGAAAGAATTCCCATGTAACCCATTAATACCACTTCTTAGCATCTATCCCCAAATACACCAGCTTTACTTTGAGATATAGTCACACATATGTTCATTGCATTGCTTAGTATGGTAGCTAAGAAATGGAAACAATGGGGTGCTTGCCTTGCATGCAGCTAACCCAGGTTTGATTCACAGCACCCTGAAAGGTCGGTCCCACAGGCCCTACTAGGAGAGGTCCCTGAGCACTAAGCTAGGAGTAAGCCCTAACCGCTCAAGGTGTGGCCCAAAAGCTGAAATAAAAAGTTGCATATTTAGGGCTAGAGAAGTAGCACAGTGGTAGGGCATTTGCCTTACACATAGCTGATCCAGGATGACAATGGTTCGAATCCTGGCATCCCATATGGTCCCCCAAGCCTGTCAGGAGTGATTTCTGAGTGCAGAGCCGTGAAGATGCCAGGTGTTACCCCCCAAAAAAAAACTCCCAAAATATTGCATTTTATACAATGAAATTGTATAAATATATATAATTGTATAAAATATTATGCAGCTGTAAGAAATAATGTAATCACGTAATTTGCAACTACATGTATGGTACTAGAGGGTACCATGTCAAGTGACGTCAATCAGAATAAAAGACACAGATACAGAATGATGTCTCAAATGTAGGATATAAAGATACACAGAAAGGAAACAACAAATAGACAACAGAAATGGAGAGCTGGCCTAAAGAATTTACAAGGGTGAGGGGCAAAGAGAAGTGGATGGGAGGGGCCTTTGGAAACAAACACTGTGATGCCGGAGTATGATGTGTATGCCTAAAACTTCTTTGAAGGGTTGCAAATCTCATTGCCTCAACAAAATGTAGTATGAAAACAACAGCAGTCAGTATTGCTGTGGTGCTTCTCAGGTTTTTGTTTGTTTGTTTTTGTTTTGTTTTATTTTGGGTTCGATTTTTCTTGTACTATTTTTATGTTTTCCTTCTTTTTTCCCTTTCTTTTCTTAAAAATGAGATTTGTAGTTTCTAGAAGGACCCCTCCCATTTTTTTTCTTGTTTGAATTTTTGCCCCCCTTTTCTTCTTTTCTCTTCTTTTCTTTTCTTTTTTCCTCTATTTTCAAACAGAAATGCATAACTTAGACCACCTCTCAAATTGAGGGGGAAATAATGGGGCACCAAGACCAGTCATATGAACATTGAGTAGAAATAAAAAATGATCAGACTTGAACACTAAATACAAAGCCAACTACAACAGAAACAATACCCAATCTAGAACAGGCTAGACACAGAAGGGACCACTTGTCCTAGCAGCCCCGGAGGCAAAGAAGGGATGATATGGGATGCAGGCTGGAACAGGGTTGGAGGGAGGACAACATTGGTGGTGGGAATGCCCCTGATTCAATGTCACTATGTACCTGAAATACTACTGTGAATGATTTGTAATCCACTTTGGTCAAAATAAAAATTATTAATATTAAAAAAAAGAAAACAGCAAAGCTCTGCTTTGGATATGAGCAAAGTCTCCCACCAGTTTGCAACCTCTGGCATCCTCAAACTTGTTATAGAAGTTCTGTGATTAAAAATAAAATTCTGTGAAGATTTATCATCCACAGCTTACTCTCCTAAAAGAGTCATATTTATAAATGAAAGTACCATTTTTGAGATGTTGATTATTTTAGTGCATTGATTTTAATTAAATATTACACATTAATTTAAAAATAATAAACACTTAAATATTTAATAATATATTGATTAATATAATATATAATTATATTTGTATGTGTTTTGTTTTAGGCCACACCTAGTGGTGCTCAGAGAAAACTCCTGGCTCTGTACTCAGGAATCACTCCTAAAGATATTAAGAGACCATATGAAGTGATCACACCCGGGTCCGGTGTGTTCATGGCAAACCCCTTACTGAACCATACTATCAATCCGTCCCTTCATTTGTTTTTCTAAAACTTCTTCAGTGTCTGCATTCATCATATGCTAATTATAAAAACTTTATAATATAATGTTAGTTCTCTTTCTGTTTTACACATGAGGCAGTTCAACCTAGAAATACTTTACTAAAGGTCATTGTTTAGTGACTGGTCAGGCATTATACATGAGCCCCTTGGACTCGAAAGCTCATGTGCTTCTAAATCTATACCATACACAACATGGGTTTTCTTTGTTCTTGCCTGACTGCTTTCCTGTTTTCTTTTATCCTCTAGGCTTCTCTTTTGACATCTGTGAAAACTTTCTCTAGTTACTCATTGCCAAATACACTTGCTTTTAAAAAAACAGACTTGAAAAATATTCATTATACATAGGCATTTTT
>PVKC010041883.1:0-12068 GCA_004027635.1 Crocidura indochinensis
ACACACACACACACACACACACAACACACCAAATCAATCCAATCCAGTTATAGTCTGATTTGTGTTCACTTCCTGGGAGAAAATGATTTTTAGGAGTTAAAGACAAAGGACCCCCAGCCAGGTCCTGCAAGATACAGCAGAAGAACCAGAGAATCCAGGTTCAATGCCATTAGCAAGGCAGCCACAAGTCTCTGTTGGTGGGCTTATTGGCTCTGAATAGTGCCCAGCCCAGGCATAAAGGAAGAGCACAATTTCCAACCAATGTCCCTCCTGAGGGCCATGAACTAAGCAAGCTTTGCTGAGGTCTTGAAATGGGAAGAAGAAAACAAGCTTAACCTCTAGGCCTTATTCAGAAAAGTGGACAGAGCTGAGCCTGGGTGATAATTACAAACCTTCACAACCAAAAGCTCTTTTCTTAGAGCAGAGCATGGGTTTGATCTAAAGGGAAGTGTATAGGGAGGAAGCCACTGCAAAGGGCCCTGCTAGAGAGCTTTCAAAAATCACTTTTTTTCTGAAAGAAATAAGATGGACAATGCCAACTCTTAAACTGAAATGAATCATTATTCTGATGTCTGATTCTCCTTCACAAATCTGCCACCAAGTGATAGGAAATGAATAAATAAATAATGATACTATTTACTCCAAACTGTAATTTTACTTAGCATCAAAAAAGCATACTTGTTCAATTAATGTAAATATGCTTTAAATGTTCTACTCACATTCTTTCTTTCTTTTTTTTGGGGGGGGGTCACACCCGGCAGTGCTCAGGGGTTACTCCTGGCTCCATGCTCAGAAATTGCTCCTGGCAGGCACGGGGGACCATGTGGGGCACCGGGATTCGAATCAATGACCTTTTGCATGAAAGTCAAACGCCTTACCTCCATGCTATCTCCCGGGCCCCATCACATTCTTTCTTTCTGGAAAGCCTTCTGTGTATCACCAACAGTTTATCCAGCTCAGATGTCACGTTCTATCCTAACTTCTCCTGGGGCCCACACTTAAATGATTAAGTTACAGCTTTTTCTATGTTGATTATTCCTGCTATCACATGATGCTCACTGTGTTATATGTACATTCGAGTTCATTTCGACTGTTAAACCATAGAATCTTAATATATGCATAATTATGTCAGATATCGGCACAGTCACTGGCATATTACAATTTATTCCATAGATAAATAATGGAAATAAAGGGCCAGAATGATAGCACAGTGGGCAGGTGATTGCTTTACAGACAGCAGACTGAGGTTCGATCTCCGACATTAGATATGGTTCCCTGAGCCTGTCAGGAGACATTTCTGAATGAAGAACAGGAATAAGCCCAGAGATTCACTATGTGTGGTCCCCTAACCCAAAAGAAATGAATGGATAATTATAGAAACATAGACATAAGAATAAAATGGCTGGGGTCAAATAGATAATAAAGTAGGCAGGAAACTTGCCTTTCATAAGATCAAAACCCTAAGGCTTTGATCCCTAGCATCACATGGTCCTCCAAGAACTACTACCAATAACAGGTGGAACCCTGAGCACACAGCTAGGAGTAAGTCCTGAGCCCTGCTAGGTGTAGTCTCAAACCAAACCAAAACAAAAACCAAAAGCTAAACAGATGATAAAATGGATGAGTGGGAAGTAAGCTTTTCCTAAGGAAGGCTTAACTAAAGACTGCTTGCTTTGCACAAGGCCCACCTGGGTTCAATCCTAGCATTCCATCTGGTTCCCTAAGCACCATCAGGGTTAATAACTGAATGCAGAGCCAAAATAAGAAAAAACAAAGATGACCCTAGAATTTGTGTCTGGATTCCTATGGCAGGAGAATTCTCCTGGTTGTTTATCCAGATAGAGGCTCTTTTTTTTTCTCAGATCAAGCTTGTCTGCAATAGCATGTTCATGTGGAAAGCTCTTTTCCCCAACTACTAGAACACAGAGTATAATCGGATCTCCATACTGATGCTTGGATTCATAATGGGCCATTGGCCATTCATTCTGACCCCACTTGCAAGGGCAGGTACATGATTCTGTTTTATGAACTCATTACTTCCCAAACACATCTGGCTTCTTCGAGAAACTCTGTCTTCCTTTCTAAGAGTTGGCCTAAATAATCTAACAACCAAAAGAAAGTATGGGGAGGGGAGCAATTGTCCTATTAGCAAAAAGCATGCCAGTGCAAGCTGTTTCTAGTCTCAGTTCGCCTTGATTTTATTCCAATGTGGCAGAGGCCTCCATAAACAACCCTCCTCTCCTTCTGCCTCCAGCTCAAGGACAAGGGTGGGTCAGTGCTGAGGATGTGCAACCTTAGTGCCGCCTTTCCTGGCCTGGCCTCTGATTAAGTGCCTGCTGCTGCCCAGGATGGGGTCACCCAGCACTGAACACCCAGACCAGGAAAACATCTTTAGGGCTCTATTTATTAGTGCGGGGATGTGTACATGCATAGATGTACCCACACTCCAAATAATTTTAAATTAAAGCATTTTAAAAATACTTAATGGAGGTTAAGCAGCATTTTTAACCTCTGTGCGAGTTATTGAATGGCATATTAAAACCAATGTGGCTCTAATGCACCTTCTAATGGGCGCCACTGCTTTAACAAATTGCCTATAAATTTTAGTTGAATTAAGCCTATTCCTCGTACATTCATAGGAAGGTTAGGTTAATAATACATGAGGTTTCATTTCATGCACCTTCCTTAGGAATGTTTTTTAAGAACATGGGACAAGAGGCTTCATAATATGGTGGAGCAGACATTTGTCCAATGCAGCTGAGAAGAAGGAGGTAGGAGAGCTTTTCTCCCCCACTTTTGTCCCTCTGCCTCCTCCTTCCACATTCACTACTGCTAACACACACACACACACACACACACACACACACACACACACACGAATAGAGGGGCTCGCCTGGCTTTTACCCATTTTTCTAGAAGTTGAAGGAAGCATGACCCTGTGCATCTGAATATGTTCACAGTGGAATTAGTGGAACACAGCTTTTGAGGATAGCTGATTCGTTGATTCTGAAATTGCTTCCCTCAGATTCAGTTTCATGAAACTCTTAAATCAAAAAAGTTAATTCCAAGTGAGAGTTTTTCATTTTTAGGCCACAGCTGTGGCTTTTGGGGGTTACTCCTGGCTCTGTGCTCAGAAATTATTCCTGGCAGGCTTGGGGACCATATGGGATGCAGGGTATCGAACCCCAGGTTGGCCATGTGCAAGGGACAAATGACCTTCTGCTGTGTTATTGCTCTGGCCCAAGTATAAATTTCTGAAACCAGAAAATCAGCCCTCAGATGTGACGGTCCCTGTTTGTGGGTCGTTTTATCTGTCACATGCTCAAGCACTGCAGTCCCTCTCCACTTTTCTCTGGTCCATGGGAGTTCATGAGGTCTGGATGCGAGGTCTTGGATGGGACTGCTTTTCCAAAGAGTCTGAGGTAGAACATGTGGGAAATGGGTTATTGTGAAAAGGAACTGGGCAAGAAAAAAAAGAGAAAGCTGCCTGAGGTAAATAATGGGGCGAGTAGAACTCTATTTCTGCCTGTGTCTAAAGATATAGCCAATCAGCCTGATTTTGATAGAAGAAACAGAGTTGGGAGGAAAAGAAAGGAGACAAGGGCAGCTGTAAGGCTTTGGGCTGGAAAGAGTCACACACCAGAAAAGACAAGAGCAATGTTTTCAGTTAAACATGGTGGAAAGTTTATCTTCTGAAGCACTCCTAACATCCCCACAAATAAAGGGGGTAAATAGCAAAGAAATCAGTAAGTGACAGCTAGTCAGGGACTATTAAATCCTGACAGCAGAGTAGAAAGTAGATACTCCTGGATTCCTGTTTCATAATGCTAGGAAATGACTGAAATTGAGTCTCTAGAATGTTCCTTAGCATGACTACATAAATCTATGTCCAAGTTATACCAAATAATCCTCTTTTATTATACTTTCTTTTTAGAAGATGTTGCCTTTTCTTTCATTTGCTATGAGTTTCTAAGACAGGGGTGGCAAACAAATTCGACACAAAGAGGCAAACTTTTAAACTGTGAGTCAGAGAGCCACACCACACAGTGACCTGCCAAAACAGACAAACATTCACACAAGAGCATCTAATTTTAATAATAATCTATTAAACACATATTGCATTTTGCCATTTTGAGTGAGGGTCAAAATCCTGCAGTGATGGTGATGGTGTGCTGCGTCCTCCACACTTAGAACTAACGGCAAGATGGGACCCAACATGTGCCACACGGGTCCCCCGTTCCCTGGCCCGTGCAGTTGTTTCCAAGGGATGGGAGACAGGAGGACGCAGCCTGGGGGCGGGACTCCATGCTCGGAGATCTCTCCTCAGAGGTCCTTCCCTCCTCAGAAGCAGCAGAACAAAATCCAAACTTGGCAAAAAGCCACAGTAGACAAAATAATGAGAAGAGGCAAAGAGCCGTGTTCATTTTGGCAGGGAGCTGCATGCGGCTCTCGAGCCGAGTGTTCAACACCCCTGCTCTAAGATGTATCAAGAAATCTATAATTTCTAGTAGAAAAACCATCCTACGTATTTACTTTTCTTTTTCCCCTACACAATACGCTAGCCTACGAGAGATCTGAATACTCATCCCTCTGTCTACTATGAGTTTGGTTCTTTTTAGTGGACAAGAAGGTTGGTAAGAAAGAAACACGTGATACACTCAACAATGACAAATCTCTCAAACTGAGACAACATTAGATGTATTGGTTAATAAAATCACAACTCCTTATGAAAGAAACTCGTTTATTTTCAAATGATACTTAGTAAAGAACTTATATATGCTTAGTAAATAGTAAAGTGTTGGAATAACTCATCTTCACTCTATTCAGAATAATTCCTTGTGTTGTCACTCAATTTGTCACTCATTGGATGAAAGTAATGAGATAGATGGTGCTTTGGATTAAAACACCTTTTGGATTGGTGAAAGACCACCTGTATCCCCTGAGTGTGGTCTTTGCATTCCCAATAAAGCCCACAGGTCTCAGGAGAAATCTGCTTGTAGTTTCAATTTTCTACTACTGAACTTTTTGCTGGCTCGTATTAGTACTAAGAGCAGAAGGCTTGTGTGTAAGTTCCTGAACCTGTTTTATCTCCTTAATTGTCTATGGATTATTTACTGTGTTGGTGTTTGCTTCCAGATCATGAGGCTTCTGCTTCAGTAAAGTATTTAGATGTGCTTAGGAAGTAGCAAAGAACTTAGATATGGCCTGGGAGATAGCATGGAGGTAAGGCGTTTGCCTTTCATGCAAAAGGTCATCCGTTCGAATCCCGGTGCCCCATATGGTCCCCCGTGCCTGCCAGGAGCAATTTCTGAGCATGGAGCCAGGAGTGACCCCTGAGCACTGCCGGGTGTGACCCAAAAACCACACACACAAAAAAAAAAGAACTTAGATATGCTTAGGAAATAGTAAAAATCAATCATTTTAGGCCATAGGAATTGAAATGATGGCCGATTTGAAGGATGATAAGCTAGAAGACATTCATTTTCTCCTAGTTTCATCTATAAGTCTTGTTTATTTTTCTCAGATACCTACCATGTGACACAGTGACCCCTGACAACTAACTTAATGGATGTGTTTCAGGCACTCTAGGCCATAGTAAACTATCTCCACAGTTAATGTCCAAACTAAAAGAAACTGAGACCTAGAGGCTGATAGTTCCAGGTCATGTTTAAGATTATCATGCTCCCATAGCTCAGTTGTCCATGGCCACTGCCAAAGGCAGGGAGGCTCATGCGGATGGCAGCAAAGGCCTGTGACTCTGAGTTGTAGAACCAATCTCTGGAGGCCTCATCCCTCCCAGGGCAGGGTGAAGCGGCCATCCCAGTCACTCACATGCACAAGGCAGACAGCAGAGAGTAGTAATCTGAAGTAGTAGATCTGAAGAAAGCAGCAAGATTCTTCCAAATGTTTCTGCCTCTAGCCCATCTGGGTCTCACCAAAACCCACATAAGTGTTCCCTGCTAGTCTAGTTCCCTGCTGGTTCTGCATCTCAAAGGCCAGGCTCTGTGTAGTTGCTTTTCTGAGTCACAGAGGAGACCCTGGCAAGTCTTCATCCCTCAGCACTGTAACTGCAGAGAACGGAATATCTCAAATTGCAATAACCACTTCTCTGCCCTGCAGAATAGAGCATGAGATAGTGAGGATGGGTATAGAATTCATGTGGGCATGCAAGTTCAGAGAGATCCAAGCAGGGCTCGAGGCCTGCAATGGAAATCACTGGAAAATGCAGATGGTTCTCTGGGCCATGCCAGGAGGCACCGGGAGAGGCGAGTTGCCAACCAGCTAGAACATGCCATGTTGCAGTGTGTTTTATCAATCGTTATTATTGATTGCTTAGAGCCCCAACACCGTTTAAGGTCAATGCTCCTGTTCTACATGTCCCAGACATTTTAACAAATACTGAAACTGTTAGTGGAAAAACTAATGTTTCACTTAATTAAGAGGGTTATTTTTGTTTTTATCTAGTTGAGTCAAGTAGGTGCCTTGAAAAGCAGGGCAGACAGGTGGGCAATATTAAAGGGGTTGAATCCAGGGTGTGTGTGGGCTCCAGTGCTTCCCAGTCCTGGGGAACTGCTGTGTATGATCCAAAAACAAATGAAAACCCACAAATTTAAATATAAAAAAATAGTATAGCACAGAATATACTGCATTACAAAGACACACAGACGAATGTTCAATTCCCATCTTACTTTCCTGGAAATAAACTAGCCCCCTCAAAATTATTTAATAAAATTTTTAGGCAGCTCCTTTGTGTATAATGCTAGAAATATTTCCTTCTCAGTGTCACAAATTTAAATACTATAAATGGATCTTTTCAAGTGCAATTCTTATTTTAATGCTTGCATATACTCCTCAATTTTAGCATTTTATATTAATATAAATTAGGCTCTCCTTGTGTCTTAATGCAATCAGTGCTTGTTGGCCATACCATGTGATTCTGAATTTACCTCTAAAACACTAAATTCTGATATATACCTATTGCTTACAGTTCAAGAAGAACCCCTAAATATTTCATAAACAGAGAAGTTTAATCACCTTAACGTAACCCTCTGATAACCTGGTCTAGGTTCAAAAAATTATATTACAAGGCAAAAATATTATACATACGTATATGTATACACACATATATATGGATTTGGAAATGGTAAATGGGCTGAGATGCAAAATACCTGTTTTAGATGGGCTCACAAACCCATGAATTGAAAATAATTGAGATGTGGGACTGAGTGGAGGGCAACATGTATTTCAATTCAAAGTAGCAATAAAAAAATTAGTTCTAAAATGAGAGTTCAAACCCCCCACTTGGGAGCTCCTTTAGAGAAAAGCATTTTGTAGACTGGAAGGAACCACGTGCTGTGTTATGTATATACAGGGATAAAAATTCAGGAACTGGTGGAGGCGAGTTCTTCAGCAGTGATGAATGGCCCACCTAAGGCATATCATTTAATTTCAATAAGGAAAATAAAAAAGGACCACTATTGCTGCAAATTTTAAAAATAACTGTATTGTTAACAAGAATTATGACTCATTTTGAACTATTAAAATTGGTCTACATGGAATCATATCATATCAGTTTTAAAAATATGTGCGGTGCTTATTTGAATATGCCATACATATTCCTGACAGGTAATCTATTCCTAACGAGACCCAGGAAGCCCTAAGGGGCATCGCGTTGGGTGTTAACAAGTACAGGCGAGTTAGCACACTTGGCATTTAATTCACATTCTTTTCCCTTTTTATTCTAGATGAATGACCTACTTTAATAAAATTATTGGTGCTAATGTATTTTTACCGGTGATAGAATCATTAGTAAGATTTAGCAGTTTTGTTAACTCGAACAGTTTGCTTTCGAAAACATACACAACAGACACTTGCATTTGTTGGGGGGCTGTTTTTTAAAAAATCATACTAACAAGGTGAAAAACCCAATAAAATTACTTATTAACCCCATTAGAAAAATAAATGTGTACGTGTATATATACATATCAAATGCAGACTTTCATTAAAAGCCCTGCATGCACAGGAATAACTTGGGAAATAATATTACAAAATGGCAATTTCACCAGCAAAATATATATTTATGTTTTCTTGCATAAAACTAACCAGATCTGCCTATAAATTAAGTTACTAGGAGAGATGTGATTCATATTTTAAGTAAGCAATACATTTAATTTCCTCGAGTTCAGGAATCTAATCACAGGAAAATGTCATTGGCATAGTAGAGTAACAATTTTTATTTCAAGTCTTTTCTTTAAAGCTTTTTTTATCATTTTATTGTATTTTATTTTGGGCTTTTGGGTCACACCTAGAGATGATCATATATGGTTTCTGGCTCTGTACAAGGAATTACTCCTAGCAGTGCTCTGGGGTCCATATAGGATGCTAGGTATATCAAACTCAGGTCAGCCACTTGCAAGGTAAGCACCTTTCCTTCTGTCTCTTCAGCCCCTTTCCTATTTTAAATTTAAAATATATCTCATATTACCCATCAATACCACCAGTATGGCCCGACTCATCCCCCAAAATATAAGATAAATTTATGATTAAATAACAGAGAACATAACATCTATTTGAAGATCAGAGAATTCACTCAGCATCGCATCACAGATCATATGTATAATGAAATGCTTTCCTATATGAGTGATTTGTTTTCTTTCAAAAGCTACATTTGCATGCTTGCAATGCATACAAACATGTGTTAAAGATTTTCAACATATACTTTCATTAAGCCTAAAAAATCTCATCCCTTCATTAGACATACAGGAATTTTTATTTTTAACAAACTAAAATGAAGTGCTTGTCTGACTTTAGTGTGGCAAAATGTATGTCTATCTATAAACATAAGAGATAAAGATTTTATTATAAATTTGACATCATAAAAATTAATATGTAATTTAATATATAATATTAATAACTATAATAAATATATTCTTATCTGTATGTGTGCAAGCATGCCAAGGAGGGCAAGTTCATATTGTGAGGTTGAGAGAAATCATGGAAGGTCCCCTGGGCATGGGTGACAACAGGAAGGTGGGTGACAATGGGAAGGTGAAGCTTATTTTTTTTTTAATTTCTATAAAAACCAAGTCATGCCCACTTCCGAGACAAGCCTCACTTCATCAGGAAACTTTCCCTCATAATATTCTCATACATCAACATTTCAAGGTGCATTATGTACATGGTGCGTTTTGGGCACTTGATAAATTTTGTCCTTATGTGGCTGTGGTTCCCCTCAAAAATGTTGGATGTAATAAATTGCCATAATCAAATCTAATTTCTGAAAAATACTTGTGGGAGTAACAAACAAAAAAGCACGTCTTGTATTAAAAAATGATAAATAACACTGAAGGTGGCTGTTTATTATAATCAGTTTGGTACTGAATTACAAAATTAAAATTAGATGGCCCTTTAGAACTAACCCTTGCAGTATACATGATCTGTGGAATTGCGTTGACTTATTTTGCATTTCATAGGAACAGTTCAAAGAAATATAATAGAAAAAAATGGAAAGATTTATCACAAAGGACCTTGTAGTAAAGAATATTCTGGCAAAAAAAATCCATTTATTTTGGTCTATTAAGAAAACTAGCATGGAAATGATTTGCTTGGACCTCATTAAGTATGAAACCATTTTGAGAAAGTGCTAATTTTCTAAAAGAAACATCTATGCTGTAAGCAAATGATATTTTTCCCTCTGACTTATTAATATGGGCCCACTGCACGAAAGCAGCTAGAGAATAAAGAAACTTCTAAAGGATTGATTAAACTCAACTTCAAGCTGGAGTTTGATAAAATTATTAATTTCTTCATTTTGAGACAGCTAATTTCATCCAAAAAAATTTTTTTTTCTTGTCTCTGGTCTGCCTTTAGGCAGAAAATGTGCTTAAGTCTTCAGTCAAGAAATCAAACCAAGAATTTAATTCTGGGTAGTAATAGAGACATGACTGCAAACTTCAGCTTTACACAGACCAATAATGTTTACTTGG
The DNA here is from genome assembly GCA_004027635.1 of Crocidura indochinensis. Classification (NCBI taxonomy): domain Eukaryota; kingdom Metazoa; phylum Chordata; class Mammalia; order Eulipotyphla; family Soricidae; genus Crocidura; species Crocidura indochinensis. Next base: position 9,987 of record PVKC010041883.1, read on the forward strand.
CACTTGCACTGGCTGGAATTTGGGGTGACAGGTAATATCTCCATCCAGTTTCCCCCAGGATTTTCTGTGGCAGGGGCAGCGAGATGAGGCTCTGGTCGACAGGAGGATCCATCCTGGCTAAATCACGGGTTTTGGCAGACACGTGTCACTCACAATTACACCCGTCTCCACTCAGAGAAGAAACCACATTTTATAGAATGATGAACAGATCTATTTTTAGCTAATTCACTCATTAGTTAGGAGAACGGGAGGGAGAGAAGGGGGAAAAAAGAAATAAAACTTGAAATGTTCAACGGAGAGAAGGAGGTAATAGGGTATTTTGACACAAAAACAGAAACTTCTGCTGGTTGCAAATATAGAAGCGAGTGCAAATAAAGTCAGGAGTGTGGGACTAAATGGGAAAGGAAGTGGGGGATTAAGCATCAGGCACTGTCTAAAGGAATCAAAATATAGGCAGATGAGCACAAAAATAGAATAAGGTTGGCAGTTAATTTGGGTCTTTGTAATGTCTCTCTCCTTTACTCCTTCTACTTCCTGTCTCCTGGATCCAAGCTAGCTTTACAGATGCCAGACATTTCCACAAAATAATATTATTTCTCTAAAAAAAATTATTTCTCTAACAACATCTCCATTTCAAGACTTAGACCATGTTTATGATAAAGTCATTGATAAATAGCACCTGTTTAGACTGTTAAGACTGATAATGCTGTTCAAGGGAATTCCCATTTTTGAGGAATGCTTCATCAAACTGAGACTCTATTAAAGAGAAAGATTTAATCACATTGAACTTAATTAACTGATTTATAGAATAGAATATATAGAATGCTTCCAAAATAGTTGCTTGTTTTAGAGTATGAGCAGGCAAAAGAGCTGTAAAAGGAGTATTTTCTTTCTAGCAGTCTGAAAATAAAAATAAATGAAATATTCATATCTCATGTACTACCTACATAGACAATACTGTCTTGGGTACAGCAAGATAATCAAGAGTGGAGATTGTTTATCAGGGAAGGTACACATGCTAAATGTGAAATGTACAGATATAAATAGAGACAGCATCTCTAATCATAGCTGTCCATTCTGTCCCTAATTACCTTTTACTGGGACTGGATCCAGCCATTTCCATTGGTCAGCATATACCATGAAGGAGAGTAATCTACCAGTTGTCAAATAGCCCTTTAAAGTCAAAGACACTGTAACTAAATTTGATGTTGTGATTCAGTTACATGGATGCTGAGAAGAGTTTTTAAATGGTTTTCCAAATCTATCCCTGTCTCAATTTTCTTCATCTGAGCAATGGGACTCAGTATTGGCCTTACAAGTGACCCCAGCACTACATCTGGTCCTCTGAGCACCACCAGCGGTCACTCTGGAGCAGGAAGTTAGGCACCGCCCTTGATGCAAACACCTCATTAATGGCCGCCAAAATAAAGTCTACTATCAAATGCAATGGTAGCTAAAAGGGACATTGGTCTCGAAACAAAGATCTAAAAAGAGCAAAAACAATGCACAAGGCTGCCTGGTACCATCACTTAGTCCAAGAAAAACTATCTTAATTTCATTTTAATGTCAGGTCTTAACAAAATGTACAAACATTGCTATTCAATAGTGGGTGGGTGGAAACTACACTATTAAGAAAAGCTCTGAGGTCTCAGATTTTCATGATGAACCATTTTTAGTACCATCACCTGCTTGTGAAAACTTATTTTCTTTGCTCTGCTTTGTTGCTTTCCATGTATTTGTCCTTTCCTTCCGCAACAATTACAGCGAGCACCATGAAAATTGGACCTCACTGAGCTCCATTTCCACCTAACAAAGAGCTTGTAAAGGATGTCTCAAAAAACACAAGAACATCTTGTGACTACAGTCCAACATTTCAAAGGATACAGGACCACCTTGTGAGTACAATCCAATAAAAGACTTTTGAAGAACAATCAAATCACTCTTGAGAAACTACTGTAAATAAGATACAATTTAATGTCACTTTATTTATAAACACACATATTATATTAGCAATGGGCATACAAAATGTATATTTTAACATATTTCTATTAAATAGACCTTAAATTATGTTAAAAATGTAAC
>PVKC010041884.1:0-12056 GCA_004027635.1 Crocidura indochinensis
AAAAGGTAGCATGCCTATGAACCATGAAGGATAAACTACTTTACTTAAAATATTTCCGGTTAGTCTTCTAGACAATTGACAAGGCTCCCAAGACTTCCTACAAGACGCCTGTCCCTTCAGCCTTTGTTGCCACCTCTCCTGTTCTGAGAGCCAGCTGCCTCCCACTCCTGGAAGTTTGCCAGTATCACCATCTAAACAGGCTCATCTCAATCAAGTTATTTATTCACCTAATCAAAAAGGAAATAATGTATACAATTGACAGTCTTCCCAGATCCTAGGGAAGCAGAGCTTTGGACACGGGGTCTTTGTAGCCCAGGGCTTCCTATTTCTGGAGAAGAATCAAGAGCTAAGGTATTCCCCGGGTCTACAAAGCTTGCCATGATGGGAGAGAGAAGACTGATAAAGCCAGAGGCTGAGATCAAGATAAAGTTGTAGAAATAAAGGAGGGCACCAACAGAAGGAGAGCCATCTGTTAAGCCCAGGGCATTTAGGGCAGGGTGGGAGGTACTCAGGGCTCTAGAAACCACAAAAAAGCATGGCAAGTACTGCAGGCACACAGCTGGATGCCATCGGTAGGTGTGTCTTTCTAAAGTTCCGTGCTTCTTTCTGCCTTAGGGCACTACCAGAAATCATCCCCTGTTATATTGCAACCTCATTATATTTTGCCAGCTCTTGATCATCTTTCAAATCTCAGTGAAAATGACACTTAGGAAAGCAGATCTTCCTTCACCTTTCCATCTAAAACAGGTCCCCGGCTATTATCCCTCAGAATGTGGACATTTTTATCCCTAACATTTGATACTGTAAACTATAAAATCATTTACAAACTTAGTGGCTTAAAAATTAACCCCCTCTGTGAACAATAAGTTTCATTAGGTCAGATCTCTTTAGAAATCACTAGGAGTTTATACCATGTGTGCCTCAGACTAGATGTTCAGTATAGTAGCACTTGATCTAATGACATAATCTGATGCCATACTTGGTGATGCAAAGGAATTATTCCTGATGGTATTTTGGGGACCACATGAGGGACGTTGACTCTGCTGTGAATATAAATGAAGAAACTACAATTAATTCAGGAGTCATCTTGAATTGTTCATAGGAGCTGATATTAGTGAACCTTAGGGAAGAAAATCCAGGATTTATTTTTGTTTTGTGGACCTTTCTTCTTGGAGCAATGGCCTGAGTTGGATCTGGAAAGAAGGTAAATCTGGAAAATGGAAGTGGAAAAAAGGTGGCTTTGTTGGAAAGGATCTTAACATGGGAATGACTTGCTTAGATTTTGGCTTACATCATAAGCCATGTAGAGCCCTCACAAGCCCACCCAGTCTCTTCTTAGTTTTCCTACTCCTCACCTCAGAATTCTCAGGTTTCTCAATTTTTAGAGGTCTCAAAAGATCCAAGAATAATGAGGAGTCTAGAATTTAGGCTCTTTCAGTGTTAGAAACCTCCGACAGAAAAGAAACATTTACCCTAGACAAAGAGGCATGTTAGAGCCAGAGAAGATAGTATGGGAGTTGAGGCCATTTGCTTTGCATGCAGCCAATCCAGGAACCACATCAGGCCTCATGAACACAGAGCCAAATAACCCTTGAGCACTACTGAGTAAAGAACAACCCTTTCCCATCAAAAAAGAGGCACTTTAGCTGCTGCTTTACCACACATATCAGCAGGCTAGTTCAACTTGGGAGAAGATTTCTAGTATTAACTGGCTGATTGATTCATTTACTACAGAGTTGTGCTGGTTAGACAAGCCACCTAATCCACCCTGATGGATTAATTCAAGTCTACCTTTTTCCAATTTTCACCTTTTTTTGTCCTGTTTTTGTTTTGAAGCCACACCAGCAATACTCAGGGGTTACTCCTAGATCTGCACTTAGAAATCATTACTGGTAGTGTTCAGAAATGCCACATGTGTTGGAGCCCGGGAGATAGCATGGAGGTAAGGCGTTTGCCTTTCATGCAAAAGGTCATCAGTTCGAATCCTGGTGCCCCATATGGTCCCCCGTGCCTGCCAGGAGCAATTTCTGAGCATGGAGCCAGGAGTAACCCCTGAGCACTGCCGGGTGTGACCCAAAAACCACAAAAAAAATAAAACAAAAAAAAGAGAGAGAAAGAGAAAGAGAAATGCCACATGTAGTACATTTATATCAAGCACTTATCTCTCTGTCTCTTTTTTTTATTTTTGTTTTTTGGTCCACACCTGGTGATGCTCAGGGGTTATTCCTGGCTATGCACTCAGAAATAACTCCTGGCTTGAGGGACCATATGGGATGCTGGGGAATCTGTCCTAGGTCAGCCGCTTGCAAGGCAAATGCCCTACCACTGCACCGCTGCTTTGGTCCCTAAGTACTTCTCTTTATCCCACTTCTCCAACCATCTCCATTCCAGCGTGTCCAAAAATCTGTGATCAGAGTCAAAGGATCTTTCCAATTAACTACAACTAGAAACAGACTTGATGATGTTCTAGCTTCTCTGCTGCCTTTAACCCTGATACTTCAATATCAATTCTTTTCTTCCCAATAGCTCAAATTCTTCTCCTCTGAGGTTCCCCTGCATCTAGAAATTTTTCCTTATAACTCCTTACTGTAACAAGATACAGTTCCTCTTATCATTAGGAAGATAGACATATGCTTCTTAGAATACTTCTAACCTGATTCTTTCCCACTTTTTTTTCCCCCACAAACACTTAGTTCCTAGATTCTAACCTCCTCTAAATCCTCAGTCACATTAAGTCCAGATGCTATCACATGCTAATCTGAGATATTCATCTGTGGATTCACATTTTATTATTTCCTAAGGTTTGTGTATATCGTAAGACAAGGTTTGCCTCTTACTCATTTTGCCTTTCCCTCCTATAACTCTATGCAATGAGTGCTCCAAAACTTGTCTGCTTTTTGATAGAATTGATTTTTTTTCCTAGCCCCCCAGTTCAGCACAAACAAGTTTTGTTCTTTTATCTTCAGGTTGCTAAGTCTTATAGTGCACTATCATAAAATGTGTGTGTGTGTGTGTGTGTTTCTTTTATGCTATCACCCACAGTCAATGAAGCAAGTATGTCAAGACAAATGCTCGTTATTTCATGGCAGAATAAACCAGTTCTGTGAAAAGAGAAGACCTCCTTTAGAAGACATATCCCTGCTGTGTGACTTTGGACAAGTCCCTTCTCAATCTCTCATTATCCTGATTTCTTTAGCAGTAGTATAGAATCGGTCAACTCAGTGCTTTATAAAATGTAAGACATTGCTTCTATGATTAGGATTCTTATGAGATGATGTGACCTTCCTTAAGATAGGAAAAATCTTTGCCCCTTCAGATTTTAGTGAAGTAGTTCGTCCATAGCAGAGACCTAATAAATAGTTGTGAAGGCTACTGAGTAAATACAATAGTATTTCTATAACAGGGTAAGGTGCTTTTTTTATCATATGTTTTTATAGGCTAACATAAGAGCAATCTTGCTTCTTCATAAAAGAAATACTTCTCAGGAAGAAAGAAAATCCTCACAATCAAGAAAAGCCTGAGGATAAGGTGAGTCATGTTTTGTTTTTGTTTTCACTTGGTTCTCTGCCCTCTTGAAAACTACATCTTGCCTCATCCACTGAACTCCCTAGTGTTGCAGCATACATTCAAGATGTATTATATGTCAGGCCTGTTCTGGTAACTGGAAAGAGAGGCCTATAAGGCAAGTTTCCTTTCATCACAAGGATTCACATCAGTGACTAGTTCCTCACTCTTCCCTCAATTAAAAGAAAACCTCAGGCATTTGCAAACATGGCAAATTTCCTCATAGATTTTTAATAAATAAAATAAAAATCATGGCAGATAAATGTGTGAAGACAAAGGAACAGAAACCCCCAACTCTATCTTGGGTGGGAGAAAATAGAATATCTGGTCATATTCAAATAATATTACAATAAGAGTAACTTAGATGTATTAAGACTATCCTAAATAAGGACACTGATAATAGCTTCTTTGTACTGAGCACTTACATTCTGCCAGGTTCGATGAAGTGAGTGGCCATGTGTTAACTAAGTTAGATACTTGAATCACCTTATGAAATGTAAGCTTCTGTTTCCCTCACTTTATAGATGGGCCCTTTATCACTGGGCCCTAGGTGAAGGAGCTTATGCATTCCTACCTGAGTAGAACCAGGTTAAGAATTTAGTAATAAAAATCCAGTTCACAAATTCGCTGTACTTGGATCAGCTTTATAGATTTGATAAGAAATGGTGTAGAAGAAAGAGTCCTAGAATGACAGCAGAATCTTGAGTGCTAGTCCTGGTTAAACTACTGATGACCTCTGTCTAAACAAGCCAGCTCTTTGAGTATCAGGCCCTTGAATCAGAGAAAGGAGGTGAGAATATCTATTTCCCACAGCTGTGAGGGGAGGCAGCCATCCCAAGCACCCACAAGCCCCATCCTGAAAAAGTAGGCATCTCTGCTACCACTAAAGGGACAACTTTCACTCTCTGCAGACAAGAACTGATTCAGCTCATCAAACAAATCCTTTCAATATAGAGATACCATCCGATGCAATTGCATTCTACCAGTGAAAACCACTCCCTGGCATCATGAGACTTGATAGCAAGAATCTTCCTTCCACTATCTTGGAAGGAAGATCTCTGCACCTGCTCTGGGTGAGATTGAAATAAGGGATCCATTGTGGGTGTCCTTGGTCAGCATCATAACCCAACTCAATTTATCTAAGCCTGTGGTCTTGAGGCCTGAAGTTCACACCTGGAGTCAGCAAAAATCCTAGTCAACTGGGGTTTATGGGGAGGGGGAAGGCCCAGAGGAGAGAAGGCCCTCTCTTTGGCTACATAGACTGGGAAACATAAAATTAACACACATTGTTTATTTCACACTCTCAGCCTTGCCTGCACAATAGCACAAATTAAATTCTGTGCTAACCAGACGAGCAATTAGCCCACAGCAGAGAAGATCGGGTTTTCAGCTGATTGCTGAGGCATTCCATTCACACTCTTTATGAAGGGAACAAACTTACTGAAAATATTTTTGTAGCCGTAATTTTTTTCTGATATACATTTTCCCCCAATTTGCTGCATTACCCCCACAACTTCCTGGTATTTGAGATGATTTGGCTAGGCTTTCTGAAGAGCGGTATGCAGTTCATCAAAGAGAAATTCATCTTGGGTCAATACCCAGTAATTAGCATCATTTTCATTGAAAATGAAGCTGCTGTCATTTGGGAAATGCAAGGTTTTCTTTTTTTTTTTCTTTTTTTCTAGTCTGAAGGTAGCCTGCAGTCGCATCAGCTCTTGCTGATTCTAGGATTAAAAAAAAACCTCTAATTCTTAGTTTATTTCCCCCATACTGCTTATATGGTCAATTTCTTCTATCAATAAAAATAGGAATTACCTTTCCTGAGCACATAGTATGTGCAAAATACCAAGCATACATTCATATATGAATATTTATAGATCATAGGTATTGTCATGATCTTCATTTTATAAATGAGCCAAGCAAAAAAGAGAATGATCTCCTAGAGTCATACAGCTTACAACAAACTGGTGGAGCAGGAACTGGAAGCAGGCAAGTGTTAACCACTTTGGTGGAAGGACACATGAAGACTTTGTACCTACCTAAGCCTTTCCAGCTTGAAGGTTTTTAAGGTGGTCTCCAAGCCGCTTTCAAGTAAAGAACATGCTTTCATGGTTTCTGTTCCCCATGGCTATTTCTTAGTCAGTTCCTCATCTCCTGAGATTTGGCCTCTGAACTGTTGACCACTCACTCTTTGCTTCTGTCTTTGGAATTTTCTTAGTCCCCATCACACATCATTGCCATATCAGTTCGACTGAAATAATGCTTTGCTGTGATGATCTCATACTTAAACCTTCAACTTGGAAGACTTTGTTGGACTCAGCTAAGCAGCTTCCAGTGGCTTCCAGCTGTGACTATGTGTGTGGGAGCATCAGTAGTGTCCAAGAAGCTGTTCAGTAATTCAGTGCATGAATATGGATATACAGAGAAGGGAATGGAAATTTTCTAGTTCTTTAAAAGTTGTGATTGACCTTTACTGAAGAACCCATAAATTCTGTATGGCAAAATAGGATGGTAGCTTGGGAGTCAGATAATATAACCACCCTGTTTAAGTTACATCCTTTTTAGGCTCAATCTCCTAATGTTTCTATACCCAAATTCTCATCTATAGAATGGAATAGAAGTATACACCTCAGTTATCAGATAATTAAAAGGTTTAATGATTACCGGATATTTGTGTACAAGTATAGTCTTGGAATTGTTGGGGTGGGAGGTAATTGTGGTAAAGGCAACAGAATCTGAAGTTAAAATGGTTTGGTTCCAAATCTGGGAAAAAGAAAGTGTTCCATTTTATTAGTGCCACCCAAATATCTCAGAGCCAAAATTTATGTACCTTGATTTTGATCTTCAGGTCTTAAAAAGTCATCATTACCCTAAGCCATATACAATTCCAAGACAGACAGCACTGCCTTTCCTGTACTCTGTGCCTGTAAGCCCCCTTCATGGATCTGTTCTTACTAACCTGCTGACCCCACAAGCCTCCTTTCTTTTCTTGACCTGTAATATTCATAATACTTTCCCTGTCTAGAAAGTCTTCATACCTTTGCCCACATCCTTTTAATTTTTTAAAATAAATTCTTTATTTGAATTGCCATGAAATACAGTTACAAAGTTGCTCATGGCTGAGTTTCAGTCATTCATTTGTACTCATCACCCAATGGTAAATAGGACACCACTCTTTGAGCACATCTTCAAAATTGGGTTGACTTTCTAGTTCTATGATTTGAACTACAGCAGCACTATTCTCCATCTGGGATACTGCTTGTGATTTTCACTTGCTCCACTATTCAATAACAGACTTGTTATTGAGTACAGAGCAATTCTACTTTCATAGACCCATACAATCACATCTCTTGCTTTTTTATAGACTAACATAGTGCACATGTCAGCTTTATCTCTGAAAGAGGGTAAGTTCAGATTGTAAACCCACTTCACCTGTCTGTTACCTCCACTGCATTACAAATGCCAGTGTATTTCCTTTGAATCTTAAGGCACCTAGGAGAGAGTTTCTTTATAAAACAACACTCAGGAGATCTTGATAAATGACCGATTGCTGTGGACAATGAAATTCTAGCTTCTGATAAGGAACTTGCATTCTAACAAAATGTCAATAGAAATCAATGTGGTAGTATCTAGACATATTTATTCCATAGAATATGAGTTAAAGTTTATTTTCTATGCAAAACATAGAAAAATATGACATCACCGAGACAAGTACTATTGTGCTGTGATAGAAAAATTAGATGAGAAACTAAATGTTCATCAATAACAGATTGGGTGAATAAATAGAATATCCTTGTACGGGACCGTTCTGTCACTGAAAATAAGTATCAATTGTCTCAAGCATTAATATTAAAAAGATTTGAGATCAATTTTGAATATAGTAAACCTTCCAGGATTCCCAAATTATGAATAGCATTAAGGGAAGTTTAATAAAATGTGAAATGATATTATGTGGTTTGTAGGGACAGATTTAACAGTGATAAATAATAAAAATTAATCTTAGAACAGTGGTAGTTCTGAATAAAAGGAGGAATATGGGATGAGATATGTACAGGCTACCATCTAAAATTTTTTTAATTTCTTTTGAGGGTAAATAACAGTGGTCCTCAGGAATTGCTTTCTGTGGTGCTTAGGGATTTCAGAAATTAAATCTGTATTAAGCACTTTAACTCCTTATAGTATCTGTGACCTATTATTACTTAAGTTGTGCAGTAGTGATAAGATCATTTGATTAATTATTAATTTTACTCTTTTTATGTCTGAGGTATTTTATTTTAAAATGATTAAAATCACAAATGAATACAGATATTCTGGGAATTTCCAATACAAGGTGCAGGTACTTGAGCAGTCTAAAGAGAAAAGATCAGTTAACAAGGAGAAACTCTCTACTAGAATGGAAAAACTGTAATAGGTTGGTGGTTTCATCCATCTACCTTGGAATCAGTTTCCATATTTGTACACTAGAAATTGTGATGTCCTTACTATTCCCAGCATAGACGTGAAGATTAAATGAGATTATCATTCATTAATGCCCCCTTGAGAATTAAGTAACTATGTTAAGAGGAATCATAGAACATAAGGAGAAAACAATGAGAAAAATGAGCATCATTGGTTTCAGATCAGATGGGCGGTATTGAAGGAATGACTACGACATATGGATGCCTATAAAAGACCTGGGCATTGTTTTTTAATTTCTTCTTAACTATTTGGAACATTAAGTACTATAAAATTCCTTATTTAGTGTAGTTAAGAGGAAAAATCTGTAAACATGGGCTGATGCTTCAGATAGAAGAATTTCATTGACCTCATGAAGAAGGAAGAACTTCCTAATATGCAAATCTCTGAATACTTGGGTCAAGAATCTAAAACTTAGACTGAAGGCAAGCTATCAGAAATTCAAAAGAAAAGAGAACAAACAAACAAAAAATAAAGAAGCGGATGATCTTTGAGTCTTCTGTGAGTCTGATTACTTTTTCTGAGTCCTAACATTTTCTGAAATGCCTCCTTACATGATCAGACTTCTGGAAATCAGAAAATAACCAAATCACACAAATGACGTCAAGAACTGATAGGAAACAACAGATGGTTATGGTGGCATTTTCAAGTGTAATGTTTTTGCTGTGTTCAGAGCTGGGGGGAAATTCTGAGTATAAATGATAAATATTAGCTTTGGTTAACCAATTATTTGTTTAATAAAGTTACTTTTTGGCCATCTGGATGAAATCAGATTGTAAGGGATGTTAAGGCAACCTGAGGGGAGGGGAGGTAGGCGGGACCAATAATTCTGGAAAATCACCTCTCACATTCCAATATTTTTGACAACCTGTGAATGAGAGCAGGAGAGGTACTGACTGGAGAGGCAGCCTCTGAGGGAGACAAACTGAGAGGCATGGTACAGAGGTTCCTGCAAGCTCCTCCACTTTTTATTTGCCACTTCATGATTTTCCAACTTTATCACACAAGTGAGGCAACCCTAAATCTGGGTTCAAATCTTTGTCATTTACTCAGCAGAAACCTTGATAAAGTCAATAAGATTCTTCCTTTGAATTTATGTGTTTTTTATTACTAAAATATAAATCTTCATTTGATCAATTACAAAACAGTATTTGTTTTTGTGGAAAAACACCACCCACTTGCATGTCGGCAGACAGACACATACACACAGAGCTCAGTGAAAACATAGTCAAATGGCCATGACAAAAATTAAAGCCCAATTGTTCCAGTTCTTTCTTCAGTGTTACACGTGTGTGTGTGTGTGTGTCTGTGTGTGATTTTTGATCATACCTGGTGGTGCTCAGGGGTTACTCCTGGCTCAGAAATTGCTCCTGGCAGGCATGGGGACCATATGGGATGGTGGATATGAACCACCATTCGTCCTGGATCTGCTGTATGCAAGGTAAAGACCCGACTGCTGTGCTATCTCTCTGACCCTAGTGTTACACATTTTGAATAATATTTCATATCTCAATATGAATGACCACATTGTACATCTATCTTCATAGATTTTTACAGGAAGAAGACTCTGAAGAAACAGGCCTGGATGTTGATGGTCTGAAAACCAAAGTAAGAAGCTGAGCAGTCTCCCATTGACACTGAAGTATAACAAAGGATCAATCCTTTGAGTGAGAAATGCATTTTACATCCCATTGCTGTGCACTTTGGCTCTGAAGTCTACGGACCTCCCCTCAAAAGTCTGAATACATATATTTTCTCCACAAATACATTACAAAATCATAAATCTTATGTTCATGAAGGGTTTTCTGGATGAAGATTCTATAGATCTCAGAAGAATGAGGTTCCCAAAGAGAGCAGAGGGCAACAACTTTTGCATTGCAAGAAGAACCAGAATGAAACTCTTGTGTCCCAAACTACATGGCATAAGCTGATAGTCCTTTCACTTCGAATCTTTACCTAATTAGCCCCCCACTAGTCAAAAAGAAAGTTGTTTTGATACTGAAAGAAAATGAGAATGATGGTTCATCTGACTTCTACAAAGTAATGTTCTGAGCAATAATATCCTATTGTAGAATCACTCACCCTTATGACAAACATCAGTCCAAATCTTTATGGTACAAATGATGAGCTGGTTCTCAAGAGAAAGTGGCTTTTCTGCTTGCGCCTTGGTGACCTAGTGGCTAAGTTACACTCAGACCTCAAACCTCCTAACCTTGATGCCGAATTCTTGTCACTAGGACAGAAGATGATTGGCTTTTGGCTAAATCATGAGCTGGGAATGACCTTTACCATTATAAAAGATTAAAAAAATATCATGTCATGACTGACAAAAGTGATAAGAAAGTCAAATTTTAGTGTATGCATCATTGTTACTGGAAAATAACCATTCCCTTCCATCTATGTGTGTACTGTTGATGATAACTTTTGTGCTCTAACAGCAGATGAAGCAGCTGGAGGAGACTGCATGTCCTGCAATGCCTAAAAATTAGACTCTGACCTTTTACAGAAAAAGTTCACAAACCCTCATTAGCCCAAGTTACTCTACTTTTATGCATCAGGAAATGAATTGAAGATGAAAAGTAGCAAAGTGACTTCAAGGAAATAGTTTTCAAAATTCCTTGATGTGCTCTGTAACGGCTTGTTCAGAAAAATCTACATGGTGCTTCTGTTATATCTAGTGGTAGACACTCTCTGCTCACTTCAGTGAGGAAGCTAATAATGAAAGTGTTTATTGTTTCTGACCAATAGCTCATAATGGGCTTTACTTTTCTAGGCAAGAGAAGATTGCAAGGCAGGTATGACTGCCCTATTGGTCAGTGAGAGCCAAGACCCCAGAGGGCCTCAGCTCATCTCTCACTGAGAGGATCCTGATCAAATGTTATTAGATATTAAATATGCATTACTGCGAGCACTAATTGAGGATTTAATGTGCTCCCTAATTAAAATTTGGTGGTGAGAAGTTCATCATATTTAGAAACACAGTATTAAAAATCTTCAGAAACTTAATAAAATTATAAATCGGAATATCTTCTCTGAAATTAATGAGCCAAAATATTATAGCCAAGCAGGAATCAGCCGTGTCTGGAATTCTGAAGGTCATTTGGAGTCATAAAAATGCAGTTTTCAGTTTTATGGTTTCCGAACAATAATAAGGCTGGAAGAAATCTGGCAGGAAAAAAAATCATTTCTGTTACACATAGCAATTAATAAAAAAAAAAAAGAATCCCTAAGCTGGTGACTTGGGCAAGAAGCAGATCTAATTTAGAATTCTAAATCTAAAGTGGAGGGGGTGAGAGTGGAAGGTAAGTTGTGGGGCTAAGTGAGCTGGATCAGTGCATGGAGGATTGAGAGAGGGTTAAGTGGAGGCTGGAGTGGGAAAAGGGCTACATAAAAGAGAGAAATGAAAATCAGAGTAGCATATCTGTATATTGAAAAGCATCCAGAAAGGAACAAGAGAGCCTAAGGATAGAGCAAAGGTATCAGTCAGAGAAAGAACTTGGTGGAGGTTTTAAGTACTAACATGAAGATTTCCACCAGTGGGGGAGGACCAAATGAATAGCATCCAAGAATGTTTCCAGACTAATACTTTGAAAATTCTCAACTTTAAAGGTCACATTCAGTTTGTAAGTGGCAATAACAGATTGTTAATTGGTTTGACTCTCCTTTGGAGTCCAATAGAGGGTCAGGGAACTTAACCTGCTTCCTTAACACATGTGCTCACTGAGAACTGTACTCTGTTTCCACAACAACCATGATTTTTCATACAGCTCATCTACACCTGTTGTTGCACTGGAGATGCTTTGCACCCATTGTCCTCTCCCTTCTTACTAGATATCTCTATCTGGAACAGGTTTCACCTCCCCCATAAAAACACATCTCCAAGAGACCACCATCACCCTTTAAACTTTGTGTAGCAGTGGGGTCCGGGAGATAGCATGGAGGTAAGGCGTTTGTCTTTCATGCAAAAGGTCATCGGTTCGAATCCTGGTGCCCCATATGGTCCCCCGTGCCTGCCAGGAGCAATTTCTGAGCATGGA
>PVKC010041885.1:0-12067 GCA_004027635.1 Crocidura indochinensis
TACGACCTACCGGTTAACAGCCGGTTGCTCTAATCACTGAGCTATGTGGCCAATTAATTTAATTTTATTAACATTTTTAACCTATTATAGGAGCGCATTACGTTTATGTCTGAGAAATCGGATGATTTCTTCTTATCTCATTACACAACATTGAATCACTCTAAAAATGCACGAGATACCACGTTATTATCAACAGGAATAACCAAACTTCATTTTCTTTTTGATATAGAGCGGTTTTCGGTAAAGGTTATTATCGTCATTTTTGTATCTATATTTATGGGTACATATAATTTTTTCATTCTCCAAAGGACAGGATTGTATAGCTTGGGGATTAATTCTGTATTTCAAGCAATAGCTAGATGTGTTAAATATTTTTTAGTTTCGGGAAATTATGAAGTGGCTGCTAGTGTGGTTCATATTATTTTGTTCTGAGGGATGTCTTTGTTGCTTAATATTCCTATGTCAATTTTTGGATTCAAGAGGATCGGAAAACAATTTGCTACTTTATCTTTAATTGTTATATGTGTATCTAGTTGTACATCTATCTTTTTATCTTCATTACCTAAAGAATGAGGATTAAATGATTTTTATTTATTTTCCGATCCCAGAACTTTTAATAGCGAAATTTTGAAAAAGGAGATTCATATTCTTCAGTGAAACCAATTTATTCAAATACCCAATACTGCAAATGGTAATGGTTCAGCTCAGGCTGTGATGAATGACAGTTCAAAGTTGGCGCTTATTTTTGTATATGGAGTAGTTCTGGGATTACTTAATACAGTTTCCTCTGTATTTATATATTCTTTAGGAGGGTCTACAGGAGGAATGGATTGAATTCTCTATTATTTTGTGAAAAAAAAGAGAAAAAGAATACAAACTTTGTACTTTTACATAAGTGTATTGATAGCCTTTATTGCTTATTTAGTGGGAACATATATACCTTATGTGCACTATATGATTAATAATAATGGATCTACCCATTCACTAAATAATACCTATCACTCCATAATTTCAAACTTTATTGGGCCTATGTTTGTGGCAACTGTTATTGCCGCACTTATTAAAAGGATAATGTTCCATTTGTTCTACCCTCATTTCAAAATCATTACAGTAAAGATATTTACTAACAAAGCCGTTGAATTTAGACGACAATTACTTAGATGTAAATTCCCGCAAGCCTTCACTATAAATGCGGCTATAGGAGGATTTATGCTTCGAAATCAGACTGTATTTGATATCACATGTTTCGCTTTAGATTTGAAAATGTTGAAGGAGTTAGCGAAAGAGGTTGATCCTAAATGCTTGATAGTTGCTATGCCAATTAAGTCGATCAGCGGGCATTTAGTGGTTAAAGACAATATTAGTTAGTGTCATTATTGAAATCTTTAGGGCTTACTTTTGCTCTATCTTCCTCTTTAACCTCGGCAATTTATTTAGGAATTGACTCGGGAGAAATCGTCGTTTTTAACTTTTATGGAAGCTCTTCTATGAGAGCTTTAATGGAATGGTTGTTGTTGGAATACTCCAAACAACAAAATTCCAAACAATTGTCATTTAATATCGCTTCTATAGGTAGTAGTTCAGGATTAGAAAAAGTTTTGAATGGAAGCAAAGAATTTGCTTTAGTTTCTTATGATGCTTCGAAATTGTATAACGAAGATAATTATAAAAACAAGTGGAAGGAACAGAAGTTGAAAACAATACTTTTGGCAAAAGAACCTATGGTACTACTTTATAAGCCGCCTGTTAGTTGCACAAACGATTTAGTAATTAGCAAATCCAATGTTGACAAGATATATTCTTTATTTTCTGGACATAAAAAATCTAGCATTACAGATCCTATAACTTTCAAAAGTCTATTAGACAGTAAAAATGATGATACTTGTGATTCTTCTGCAACTGTATGAGTTAAAGGCACCGGCCCATCTAAATCGGGAACGGCACAAGCATTTGTAGATAACCCTTTATTGTCTACATCTGGAGGTTCTGACGATTGATTTTCCAAGATCAAACAAAGTTATGGAGAAGATTACTTATTGAATTACGCTCCAGAATCTACTATTTTGCATTGAGATTCTTTCAAAAATAATTTAGTAGATGGAGTGATGACTTATTTACCGGGTAATTTTGTATTTCAGAATTGAGACGAAATTCAATCTTATGGAATTAAGTTTGCTAAATATAAGAAAGATTCTCAAGAATTAGTTCAAGAATTGCAAAAAACTAATACGAAACCAGATAATTGAGAATGAATTAGATCTTATAGTATTGTTTATTCCACAAGTGATATGTCCACAAATGAAAACAAAAAGAAATTTTTGGAATATTTAGTTCAGAATTTATCTACTTTAAGCAATTTAAAGTTGAATCCTTACAGCTATAGGTTGAAATCTTCGCAAGTATCTTCTGGCGATAATGATTCTGGGTCGGTTGAAATAGATGTTACGAAATCAGATGAGGAATCTAAGAGTATACTCGGAACAAACTAATTAGTTTTTTCACTACACATTTCAAATATTAAGATACCTGCTGCCACAGATACATTTAAAGAATCCACATTGGGATTCATAGGTATGTGAATAAGAGCGTCCGAAGCTTGTTTAAGTATATGAGATACTCCATTTCCTTCATTCCCCAAAATCAAAACGTTTTTTTTATTGTACGTAGTGGTTTTGAAGTTTTGAGAATCCCCCTCTAAACATGAAGAATATATTCAGTAACCATGTTTTTTTAGTTTCAAAACAGCTTGATACAAATTGGATACAGTAGCAACATTGATTTTTAGAGAGTATCCTTGTGACGCCTTAAGAACTGCATTGTGATTTATAGGGGCTTGGTTATCTTTGGGTATTATTACTCCTAATACATTCGACGCGGCGCAAGTTCTAAGTATGGCTCCAAGATTAAATGGGTCATGTATGTGATCAAGAATAACTATTAATCCATTTTTTGTTTTGTTTTTTTCTATTAGTTGATCTAAGGTTATTTCTTGAACTTTTTTTACTATTGCAATAGCATATTTGTATTTATATTTAGTTCTGTCTGAATAATTAGCGTCAAAAAAACCTTTATTTTTTATTTCATAATTTACTCTGTATTGTTTGCATATTTGTATTAAGTCGTGTTGAGTATTGAATAAATATACTACTTTGATTAATTTTCTTAGATCATTGTCTTGAATTAAAAATTGAAGTGCTTTTTTACCGCTAATCTCCATTATATAAGTCTTTTTTGTATCAATACATCCCTTAATTGATCTGCTTCAACTCAATTTTTATTTTTCACCAAAGAAGTTCATTTATCCAGTAATTCAAGATTTTCTGGAGAATGTATATGGGGTATAGAAAACCCTAGCCATGTTAAGTGATAATAAAGTTTTTCCCTTATTTCTTGAATTTGAGAATAATTTTTCTCTTTAATAAGCAACAATAAATCTTTTCTTAACAATTGCAGTCAAGTCAATATTTTGGGGAGGTTTAAATTATCTTCTAAATGGGATAGAAAAACATTGTCTAATTTATGGAGTTTACTGATTGAGATATTTTTATCGTAGAGATATGAATAAGAAATAGATTTATTTATGGAAAGTAAAAAATTCTCTCATTCATTTTTAAGATTCTCTAATTTCTTATCTGTAACCAATGTAGGGGAGGAATATGTGTTTGTAAGGAATAGTAATCGAATGACATTAGGAGAGTAACTTTTCAGAATATCTTTTATCAAATACATATTGTTGTTTGATTTAGATATTTTTCCTTGATTTGTATGTAAGTGCCCTATATGTACTCATATATTTGCTAAGCAGCGAGAGTGAATGGCTCTGCAATGAGCATTTTCATTTTCATGATGTGGAAATTTCAAATCTATTCCCCCTCCATGAATATCTACAGACCCCTCCGCATATTTATCTATGAATGCAAAACATTCTGTATGTCAACCGGGTCTACCTTGTCCCCAAGGACTATCTCATGTTTTGCCTGTTTCCATTTTTTTTCATAGGCAAAAATCAGATACGTTTTGTAATTCTTCTAGATTTTGTTTGGAAAGTTCCCCGTATTCTTTGATTAATTGGATATTGAAAACTACATCTCCATTTATATTTCTTGTATATCCCTTTTTCTCTAATTTACCAATTACATTGTGTATTTCAAATATGTGTTCACTTACTCTAGGCATGTAAGTAGGGTTAATTATGTTAAGTTTTTGAAGAATATCTAAATATCTTTGTTCGTATTTGGCGGATATATCTAATTCATCCAACCCCAGGGTCTTCGCTTTATTAACTATTTTGTCATCAATATCAGTGATATTGTGTATATATGTATAGTCTATGTTTTGATCTTTTAAATATCTGATTAAGAAATCAAAAACTATAACAGGAGCTATATTTCCTATATGTACATTATCGTATACAGTAGGGCCACACAGATATATCTTTACTTTTTTTTCTGTATGTACTTGTTTTAATTCACGACTTCTAGAGTCGTATAATCTCATTACCAGGCTCCTTTATTTGCCTTGTTAGTTAGATATTTATATGCTTTAATATCTCTACCTTTTAGATACTTAAGGAATCTCTTTCTTTTTGAAACTAACTTAAAAAGGGATAACTTGGTAACATTGTCTTTTCTGAAATTTTTAAGGTGATCAGTTAATCTTCGTATTCTTTTATCTAATTCAATTACCTGATATGCGTGAGAACCTTCTTTAAACTCCATGATCTAATAAATCAGATTTTACATTCTCTCTTTAGAAGTTAATTTTTTATTTATTAATTGAACAGCTTGAAAAACTTGTTCGGGTCAACAATTTAGTCTGATTTTCTTCTGTTTTGGATAAGGATCAAATTCATTATTTTCCACATTTAAATATTTAACTTGGCTGTTAAGCATGTCATTTATATTGGATTGATTAAATGAATCTCAGTTGCATTTATCTATGAATTTTTGCAATGATGCTTCCGGATTTCCTGATCACAGATGCTCTTGGTTGTAAAATCAATCTACCCAAGAAATATTTCCGCAGGGAATTAATTCTGAATCTTCAATTAATCTCAGATCTTCAGATTTTTGATTATCTTTTGTGTCATGTGTAATTATGGAGAAGTAAGATGTAGAAGCCAGATATTTGTTGTATTGATTAATTGCGCAATATATTCCGTTGTCTTCGGTAGTCAAAATGTAGTCTAATTTAGAAATAATTTGTTTGATTGCGGATTCCCTAGTTTTTCCTTTAGGTACTATGTTTAGAAATGATATATTTATGGAGAAATCTATTTCTTTATTGAATAAGGAAGTAAATTTGATCATTTTTTTACATCGAACATCAGTATCGCTATCTAAGAAATAAATTTCGATTCTTTTTATAGTGCGTGATTTGATTATTTCATTCAGTTCGCAAGAAGTATTTATGTTGAATTTTTTGTATTGAGTTAAGTGAGTTAAGTCGGATTTGTATCTTTTGGATAACCAATAACTGAGATTGAAAGGATATTTTTCATTATCTGTAATTAACGAAAAATATATACCATCCCATATGCACTTATAGCATATTTTTTTTACTATCTCTGGATCTAAAGATCCTGAATCAATAATTTTTTTGTTGGCTATATTTGAGACCATTGCTCCTGAGTCAGATATTAGATATCCGGACTTTAATTCCAGATCATCAATTATTTTTTGAGCTAAGAAATAGGGGTTGTCAGTAGCAATTATTAGGTTTTGATTTGCAGATAGCTCAGATAATAATTTCTTAGTATATATCTGTTCATCGGTTTCATATTGTCTAATATCTCGAAAATTTAGATCCAATATTATGATCTTTTGATCATAAAAAGAAACCTCCATGCCTTCTAATTTATCTTTTTCCAAATACTTATTTCTTTCTCTCTTATTTTTTCTCTGTTGCCTTGACTTTTGTTAATTAAAGAGAGTATTTTTGAAATATTATCCAATGGATCAGAATTCAATAATTCTCCTATATCTTTTGATTCTTTGTCTCCGACAACTATATGTCCGTATATCCTATGATCTACAATTTTTGCTATTTTTTTAGATAGACTATTTTTTTCTCATACAACTTCAGATCTAATGTTTATCCGGTGAAGAAAATCATTTAATTGTTTGCTTATATCTCGATGTTTTTCTAGATTTACAGGAATAATTGCAACTTGTTTTGGGCTTGCCCAAAAAGGCAATCATCCATTATTTCTCTCTAATAAATAAGCAATAAATCTTTCTAATGTACCAATTATTCCTAGATGTATCATGATTGGTGTAGATTTGCCTTTATCATCTTTTTTCAAATAAGCCAAATTAAATTTTTGGGGAAGTAAGAAATCCAGTTGTATTGTGGAAATAGTGATGATTTTCCCGGAATGAGTTTTTATTTGTAGGTCTATTTTGGGTCCATAAAAAGCCGCATCCCCTTCTTTGATTTGAAACTTTATTTCGTTGTTATTTAGGAATTCTTTAAGAGTGCTCTCTGATTTATTTCATAATTCATCATCATCATAAAACTTAATCTTATCTTTACTTCGAAGAGATAAATTAATGCTGTGATATTCAATGTTGAATGCTTCTTTGGCTTCTTTGATTATGTTTCATGCTTTAGTTAAGGAGTTTTCTATTGTTTCTGTAGAGCAGAATATATGAGTATCTATTAATTCCATGCATCTAGTCCTCTCTAATCCGAATAATCCGCCGGAATATTCGTACCTATAAAGTTTTGCGTTTTCTCCAAAAGCTAAAGGCAAGTGTTTTTCGTGTCTTGGAATTCTTTTATATAGAACTATGTGATGTGGGCATGTCATAGGTCTAAGTACATATTCATCCCCTTCATCTATAGGAATCAAAGGAAATATATTCTCTTGATAATGATTTAAATGCCCAGAAGTTTCATATAGTTCTTTCTTTCCTAATTCGGGAGTGCAAACTAGTGTTATTCCGTGTTTTTTTTGAATTGAATTAATGTATTTCTTAATAACTTCCCTAATAGTATTTCCATTTTCTAGTCAGCAAGGCAAGCCTGAACCTATTAAGGGATCGAAGTCAAAAATTTCTAATTTACGTCCTAGATCTCTGTGATCTATTGTTGTATTGTCTGAATAACAACAGCAACAACTAATCTTGTTTTTTTTTGTATTATCTTTTGGCATTTATGCCATTATTCTACTTGTTGGGCTAAGCGTCTATATTCTGTAACCCATTCAGATAGAGTTTTTCTAAGCAAAGCTCAAACATCACTTTTTTCAAGGTTTATATCCAAGATTTTTAAAGTATCTAGGTTAGATTTAGATTCTCCAGATCTTAAAAATTCGAAATATTTACTTATGTATTCAGGATTTTCTTTTACTCTTAGATATATTAATAAAGATACTGCCGCCCCAATAGCATACTTGTATACATAGAAATCCCCACTATAGAAATGGGGTACTGTCAGTACATTAACTAGAGACATATCTTTCCAGGAAGCTAATGGTTTAGTAATTCGATTACCTTGATATAACATTTGTTTGTTTTTGTATACAGATTTAGCTAATTCAGCGGTTAATACTCTTCCATTATTAACCATAATATTTATGCTGTATTCTCAATCGCTGAGTATTACTTGATTTATTGTTGATCCAAAGAAATTATGTAATAGGTAATCGTATATTTGAAGTCGTTTTTTAACGTTGTCTTTGTATTTATCTAATAAGTGGAATGAAAGAACAATTTCATTAAGAGTGGAAGGTATTTCTGCGATAAAGATAGATGTGCTGTCATATATTTCTTGATGTTTACAGAATTCCATTGCATGCATGGAATGCCCTAATTCATGCACAAGTGTATATACAGAATCTAGTTTGTAGTTATAGTTCATAAGTATGTATTTCTTTTCGACCCCTGAACAACCAGAGATACTATAAGCTCCGGTTACTTTATTTGCCCTTATTTCTCAATCTATCCATCTTTCATTAAATGCTTTTTTGATGTTGTTTATGTATTCTTCACCGAATATTGATAATGAATCTATAGTTAATTGTTTTGCTTCTTCTATTGATATTTCGTCTAAATCTTCATCCCTAACAATAGGTAGCCTTAAGTCCCATGATTTAACTCCATCTTTTATATTTCACACTTCTTTAAGCAGTTGTTTTCTGGTTTTGTCGAATTTTCTTTTGGCTATGGAGAATCTAGCAACCTTCTTATATAGATATGGTATGAATGAATGAGTTAGTTCATCTTTAAATACTTGAGCTTCATAAAAACCCCCTTCAAATCCGCAGTTTTTTGCATCTATATTCTGTTCTAGCATGTGGAAATATAGTAGTGATGCGAATGTATCTTGGAGTTTGGTGATTGCATTATGCCAATTCAGATATGCGTTTTTTCTGATGACTCTATCCTCGGAGTATTGAGTTTTTATAAATTCTTCATAGTTGCAGATCACGATTATTTTTCTTTTCTTGCTTTTGAATGGTTTAATAGGTATATTTCTGTCTTTCAACATGCTGAATATGTGTTCATAAGATTGAGACATGGGGGCATAAGTGGACATGTGTTGCTTGATTTCTGGGCTCAATTTATATTTGTCATTTCTAAATACTCCATGATAAAAACGAGTCATATGTTGAAAATCTTCATCTTGCAAATACTCCATGATTAGATCTTTATTATCTATGGCTTTATTCTCAAATTCGGATAGTTGCTTATGGTAAATAACCATGTCGCATTTCAATTTCTGAAGTTTTTCAAAATACTCAGTATTAGAAAGGTCTTCGTTGCATTTGTTGTTTAGGTAATTGAATATACGATTACCTAATTGAGAACAATCTAAGCTGACTTTATGAAATAGTAGTAGTTTGGTTTTGGATGAAAAAATGTTGTCTTCAGTAAACAGTTGAGTTACATTTTTTAGCTTTATAAAATATTCGGATATTAAGTCGTCAATACTCTTATTCCCTAATATATGTTCCAAATCTCATCTGTATTCAGGTTTGCTCATAGTATATTTATCTATTTTGAGTTGTTAATCTCATAAAAGACTTTATTTTGAGCCAAAATTAATTATTTTTATGGACTTGTCGAGAAGAAGAAAGCCTTTTGTTTTTGTTCAAGAAATGAAAACATTGGAAGATACCAAGAAACTGCTCACTTCTAAGCTGCAATTCTTAATGGGGCAAATAAAGTTGACCCTAAATTCTATATACAAAAGTGATTTAATTACTCCTTCGTTTGGAAAAAACTTAATTTTTCTATTTGACTTTCAATCAAAGATAATTCAAGCTATTACTAAATTATCCAGTGATTCTGATGTGGAATGAGCTTTGCTCAAATTTTGATCTAGTAGAGATTTCAGGCCTTATGTGTTCGGAACTATTAAATATCCCGGATTTGTAATTGATACTGACAAGATAACTAAACAATCCGAAGTATTCTTTTTTGAATTGTTGAAATTGGGAATTGTGGATATATCTACTTGGTTGAATATGAATAAATTGAAGAATTATGCGAATAGCGTGGGGCTAATTTCTATTAACGATGATTCTTATTTTGAATGCAAAAAGACGCTATTAATGGATAGAGTTGATGCGGAACATAATTATTCAGAGACTAAATTCATTAATTTCGTTGGAAGGCCTTTGGATTTCATAAGAATTAAACCAATTTCATATCGATTTATGAAATTATTAGAGCAGGAAGGAAATAAAGAATTAGTAATGTCTAAATTAGCGTCTTATACCTTGAAAGATACCAATATTCATAAGGATAAGTCTTGAGAAATTATTCCTGAGTCTCAGAGACTCGAATTAACTAACTTATTGTCTGATATTCGTTCATTTAAGGATTTATGTAGAGCTATTTTTGAATTGTCTATTATTGGTAACAAAGACACAAAAAATTCTGTAATTGTGAAATTTTTTGTGCTTGCTTGATTTGCGAATAGTGAAACTTTACTTTTTTCTTTAGATAAACCAAAAGTAAAACTTTCTTTTTCGGAACAAATTGTTAGTTCTTTGTTGTGTGTTGATTTTTTGGAATGCCTATGTAATTATTCAATAAGTGTGTTTACTCCTGATTTCTCTGAATCTTTTAGAGCCAATTTTTTTGAATTTTTAAGGGAGCAATTATCTTATTTACAAGATGTATCATCATTTCAAATTATGTTTCTGGCTGATCCTAACAGCGCAGAATTTATCTTTAGTAAATTGAATTCTCTCAAGAACAATGGCTTTTACAAAAAGATATATTCACAAAATTTAGATAAGTATTTGTCTTTCGATTTATAGGTTATTTAGATATTTCTTGCTTAATTTTTTCTTCAATTATTTCTACTAATTGTTCGGTTGGTTTATTAGTTAATATTTCTATTGTTCCAAGATTGGGATCCTTATATTCTTTCGCTATCTTTATGTATCTTTCTTTGAGAGATGTAAATTTATTTTTTGCATAGCTATCCATCATATTTCTGTTATTGATTTTTTTATATCTTTCGGCAAAAGTCTCTTGATCTATGTCTATTAAGTATGTTACGTCCGGAGTAATAGAAGTGATTAATTGTTGCGTGTTTTTAATTCAATTTATTCATTCCGGATGCTCTTCCCCTTGATATACAAGAGTCGATAGATAAAAACGGTCACATATAATCAGACAGTTACCTTTTTTTAGTTCAGGTTCGATTATTTTGGATACGTGTTCTGCTCTATTTGCAAAGAATAGTAAGGCTCTAGAAAAATCAGAAATATCTTTTTTATCTAAAGCTAATTTTCTGGTAATTTGGCAAAACTCAGTGGCTTCAGTTGATGGTTCATTTGTGTAAATAATTTTTCTAAAAAAATTATTTATTTCTTTATTTGATTGGAGTTTTCTTTTTAAGGCTTGTGTTAGTGTGGTTTTCCCCGCATAATCTGCCCCTTCTATAACGATAAATAGGGAATTAAAGTCCTTATTCATTCAAAGCTTTTCCAAATTTTATTTTGGTTTTGTTCTTTTTTTGGAATGCTTTCTCATTATTTAAATGAACATCAAATTATGTCAGATAATTGTGGAAAAATTCACGACAAATTAAATAGTTTGGGAGTTTTTGAGTCCAAACAATTGTTGGCTTCTGAGATGGCTCAGGATGTTATGTCTATACCAACTGGTTCATTCTTGTTAGATATGCACACTGGTGTTGGGGGATGACCAAAGGGCAAAATAATTGAGTTTTTTGGAGTTGATGCTTCGGGAAAAACTACACTCGCTCTTCATGCTGTAGCTCAGGCTCAAAAACTTAAACAGATTGTTGTGTATATTGATTTAGAAAATACATTGAATTTATCCTGAGCTAAAAAAATTGGAGTTGATATTGGCAGTCTTTATGTCGCTAGACCAGATAATGGAGAAAAAGTTTTTGAACTAATTCGAAATTTACTGGCTTTGGATAAGGTAGGGTTGATTATTGTGGATTCAGTTGCTTCATTAGTTCCATCCATTGAATTTGAAAATCACATGGAGGATCAGACTATGGGTCTTCATGCCCGTCTGATGAGTAAGGGTTTAAGAATTATACAGAGCTTGATGATAGGAAAACAAACAAGCATCATTTTTATTAATCAAGTGAGGGATAAGATTGGAGGCAATTCCTTTATTCCGATAACTGTAACTACAGGAGGAAGGGCGTTAAAGTATGCATCTTGTATGAGGGTAGAAGTGAAAAGAACGGAAAGAATTCAAGATTCTTCGGGGAATGTGGTTGGATTTGAGACTAAATGTACCATTACTAAAAATAAGTTTGGAGCCCCATTTACTTGTTCAAAAACTGCTATTTATTTCGATGCGGGTTTTGATGTGAATCATGAAATTATCTCTGTTCTATTTGAGAAGAAGGTATTGATTAAAAAAGGGTCGTGAATAGAGTTTCAAAATAAAAACTTAGCGCAAGGGATCCTTCAATTAAGGCAGAAAATGATTAAAGATTTTGATTTATTTGAAAAATTGAAGAAGTTAGCTTTTCCTAATTGTTAAGAGCATCTAAGTATCTTTTTTCTACTTGTTTTCAGTCGATGATTTTTAGGAATTTTTCAATATATTCTCTTCTATTG
>PVKC010041886.1:0-12067 GCA_004027635.1 Crocidura indochinensis
AGAAAGAAGAAAGTAGAAAGAAAGAAGAAAGAAAGAAAGAAGAAAGAAAGAGAAAGAAAGAAAGAACGAGAAAGGAAGACAGGAAGGTAGGTAGGAAGGAAAGAAAGAAGAGAAAGAAAAAGATTTTGGGGAGTAGGTATGGCACTTGCCTTGCACAGGACCAAACTAGGTTCTATTTCTGGCATCCTATATGTTCCTGTGAGCCCAACAGGAATGGTTCCCTGAGTATCTAGGTTTGTGTAAATGAGGGGAGGAGACATGTTGGTGGAAGATATTTACTAGATGCAATGTAGTACAAATGCCTGCAGAGTTCCACTGGTAAAATAGTAACTCATAGTTACTTTGAGTCTAAATGCTGTCCAAGAATCTATAGTCACCTTGCTTATTCTAGTACCATGCATGCTCATGCAGTAACAAGAATTATTTTAAATTATCGAACAGTGCCATTTCACTTTAAACTTTTAAAAACTTTTAAAACTTAAACTTTTAGGGGTCGGAGCAGTGGCGCAGCTATAGGGCATTTGCCTTGCATGTGGCTGACCTAGGACAAACCGCAGTTTGACCCTCAGCGTCCCATATGGCTCCCCAAGCCAGGAGCAATTTCTGGGTACAGAACCAGGAGTAACCCCTGAGCGTCACCGGGTGTGGTCCAATAATCAAAACAAAACAAAACAAAAACAAAAAACCCTATAGTTTTGTTTTTAAAAGCATTTATACCAAGTTTATACTGAAAATGTGAAGTTGAGCAACAATCTAAGTAACATTCATTTTAGAACCACCCACCAAAATGGCAAATATGTTTAAATGTCAGTATAAAAATGTTTTAATAATAATAATATTTGCCTTACACGTGGCTGACCCAGTTTCAATCTCCACATCCTATTTGATCCTCCAAGTATGACCATGAGTAATTCCTGAGTGCAGAGTCAGGAGCAAATACTAGGCATTGTGTGGCTCAAAACAACAAAAAAATAAGTTTTTAAATCTTAATCATCTCATAGAGAGCCCAACAATATCCAAGATACTATCACTGTAGAATCTTTGTTGAATCTTTAGTCCAATCTCCAACTAATTTTTGACTGACACCCACATTGACCCCAACACCTTCTAATTTTCTCCATTCTGTCATTGTATTTCTTTCACTGTTTGATAAAAAAATTTAGGTATTAATAATGCTACTCTCCAAGGAGTAAAGCAATAAAGGAGTAAAATTCTATGTATTTTATCAGGAAGGTAAAAATAACAATGAAATCACACTTTCTGTCTTCATTTCGTTTTAAAAGCGTGTGTGCATACTGAACCCAGAGGCACTGTCAAACCTCCACTAAATTAGATTTGAAATCTAACTGTGGTTTTCCTTAGTATATACACCTTTATTATTAACTCATTACAAAATTCTGCTTTCCACTTAGTTACAAAACCACATATTGCACTGCCTTTCTCATTTGGCCCCATTAGAAAATTGATTAACACATTTATTAAGACAAACTAGCTGGGCAAAATGTTCTTTACAGTATTGTGCTCTGATGCCAATTCCATTTCAAATCATTGCTCCTTTAGGACAAAGAGTGTATTATAAAATTCTGTGCTGCTCAGTGTTTAGAACAGAGCCTTGCATCAGCACGACTCACTACAGTTTAATTAAACAAAATTATTTTGGTGAGAATTTTAGCAAATATATATTTTGTGCAATAACTTTATTATAAACTTTCTTCATAACAAATCTCATTGCCTGTACTATAAAAAGTCTACAATTGCTGGAACACATGAATATTCCTATGCTTCTCACCCTAAACTTACTATCATTTAAATTTCATGCCAGGCTTAAGGAAATAAATTCTAACTTGTTTCTGGTTCTTCTTTCACTTTGCAGCACTGATAAGCACCTAAAGTAACAAAGAAAGGAAACAGTTTCCAGGATTTTTCTTTTAGAGAATGTTTTTATCATACATTTCTGTACTCTTCCTGCTCCCCCTACACAACTTTATAAATAGACATGTGTGATCACAGTACCAACACAAGTATACAAACATCATTTCCATTTCTCTGAGAGATTGCAGCAGTAAGCAGAGTATGGCATTCCCGTGACACCAGTTTGTGGCATTTGCAGCTATTTGACTTTCTACATCATTACATGTGATGTACCTTCATGGATACCTTACTCTACTGGACATTAGTTGCCTTGATGAATGGCATCAAAAATTGTTTATCCACTGTTTTTCCCATTCATCTATAAAAAATATCTCAAGTTAGAAGATATTAACTAAATATCATCTTTTGGCTCTATAAATTTTTAATCCTTTAGAGAAAATGCTTGGATATTTTAAGTCTTTATAATTGTTCACTAATCATGAATAGTAATTGAGTCATAATTCAGTGACAGTCATTGAAACTTGATGACATAGGCTTATGTCCTAATACAATTATTGTATGTTCTAATACACTATTTGAAGCAGGATGTCCCTACCATCCCAGATATACTATATTTTCCTTGTGGAATGTCTATACTTTCCTTTTATTTATAAATTCTACACTTCATACTTCTAAATTTTTTTAAATAACTCATAAAAGGCACTGAATATGGAAAATGTATGTATAATATCTATGAAAAGCAGTTTCAAATGGTTTCATACTATGCTACATAACCATAAATATACAATGAATATTGTTGCAGAGTTGCTGAACTCCATAAGAAACCGAACATGAAGATGATATAAGAGGTTCCCAAGTGAACAGCAAACAAATTGCCAGAAAAAGACTCCATAACTTGAAGGGAAATTGCTGCAAACTCTCCACTTCAAAGATCAACATAGATGCCATTGTAGGAGTTGCTGAGAAGGTTTGTGCATGTAGAAAAGAGGCAGGTGAGAGAATGTGAGGACATTGGTTTGGAGAAGGAAACAAAGGTAATAGGGCTGCTGATTCAGAGATTGTGAATGGGTGCCAAGTGTCATTGACCTAGAAAAGAGGTGTTCCATACAGACTAAGACACTGAAAAGGAGAATAGAGAAAGTACTCTAAAATACATATCCTCAACTACACCCCCACCATAATGTTTTAAAACATTTGTTTACATAGCAAAGTTCAGTGATGTGGTCAGATATTCAACCCAGATCTAGGACTCCTGAAGGAGGGAAATCAACAAAGCTAAAAACACATTAAGATGCCATCAATCACACTCTTGAAACCACAAGGTAATATGTCATCACAAATAGATGTCAAAAATGCAACCAAGAGTACAACCTCAAAGAGATGGAGGATAATATCTCTTGGACAGAATTCAAAATCATGATGCACAAAAAATTCAATGAGGTAATACATAGTTTTGTGAAACAAGAAGAGTATTATAAGAAAACTCAGAAAAGCTAACCAAAAATGCTACAAAACTTAGAAAAAACAATGAATAATCTCTAGGCAAAAGAAAAATATATTAATGTTAAAGATGTTCAGAAAAGGGCATACCTATATACTTTTGGTGGTGATGTGTAATTTGGTTCGGCTATTATTAAAACAGTATAAAACTCCTTAAAATATCAATTTCCTATAACAAAATTATTCCACTTTGAAGTTCTTACCCAGAAACACAAAACATTAATTTAAACATATGGCACCACTATGCTAATATTACAATAGCAAATTTTACAATAGTAGTTTATAATAGCAAAGAACTGGAGGACAGTTAATTGATAAATAGATACAGCAGATGTGGCATATGGACACAATGAAATACTATTCATTTATATGGAAAAACCAAAATTTTGCTATTTGCAGCAGTATGGGTGTACTGGGAACAATTTTTAATGAAAGAAAAACTGTATGATTTCATACTTGATTTACAGAGTAAAAAACATCAGACTAAATAAAGCAAAACTAAGTTTTAGACTAACAGACTAATTAGTGGTTACCTGAAGGGAAATGAAGGTAAGTTATATGGTGGAGAATATAACTGGCATTTTCTTGGTAAACTTAATTTATAGACAGGAGTTTTAAAACTCATTTTGAGTCACCATTATTTGCAATGCTATGCATTAATAGCATAGGGTTGCATGTATAATAATATAATAATCATAGGGTTTCATGTATACAGTGTTCCAATCCCACATCCTCCAATAGAGTGTCTGTTTCTCCTCACCACTATATTAGGAATATATTTTATTTTTGTTTGTTTCTATAAATTTAGAAAATTTATTTGAACAATTAAGCTATGTTTTAATAATAAAATATTATTTTACTTTTCAAACATGAATTCCCTAAGTAAAGGGCACAGGGTTGAAGATTGTCAAAAGTACAAACTTCCAGATTAAGATAAATAAGTAGTAGAGGTACAAAAATGTAGTTATCTGCTATAGTGTGTGTATACATGAAAACTGTTAAGAATAAAAAAGTAAATTCTGGGGCTAATGTGAAAATATAGCAGAAAGCATTCTTGCTTTACGTATAACTGGCCTGATTTCTATCTCTAACATATGGATAGTTCTCCTAAACTCACCATTAGAGAGACCTGAGTTCAGATTAAGAACTAAGCCCTATGAACCACCCAGAATATGTTAAAAAAATAAAGGACTTTTAAAAATTTCACAATATGAGAACATTTTTGTGTCTATATGAGGTGATAATGTTAACTAAAGTTATGATAGTAATCAGGTCACAATATAATTATGTCAAGTTTTGGTACTATACACCATAAACATAAGTGCTGTGTCATATCCCAATTAAAAAAATAGATTTAAACCATTATGATTCAAAAACACAATACAAAAATACTCTGCACTGCAATTTTCATTGCGGTGCAGTTTACCAAATTTGGGAAACAACCCAGGATCCTGACAACAGATGAGTAACTAAAGAAATTGGTACATCTACACAATAGAATTCAATGCAGCTGTTAGGAAAAATGAAGTCAAAAATTTGCCTATACATAGATGAACATGGAGACATTATGCTGAGTAAAATAAGTCACTCAGGGATAGATATAAAATAATATCACTCATTTATGGTTTATAAGAAAAATAAAAGATAGTATGGTAATATATCTAGAGACAATAGAGAGAAGTGCCAAGAGGTCTAGTTATTGTAGGGATCTTGCCACAAATAGTGGAGCGGTGCAGTTATAGCCAAGAAGAGACCATAATGTGAAGCTTACCGCAGAGTGGTGAGCACAGTACTCTGATTGCATTAACAATTACCATGACAATGATAGTGAGAGAGAGAAGTAAATTGCCTATCTTGAAGACAGAAATGGAGTAGAGGAGAGAAATGCAGAACATTGGTGGTGGGAAAGTTACACTGCTGAAGGGTGATGTTTATTTGATAACTGAAACCCAAATA
Organism: Crocidura indochinensis; assembly: GCA_004027635.1. Taxonomy (NCBI): domain Eukaryota; kingdom Metazoa; phylum Chordata; class Mammalia; order Eulipotyphla; family Soricidae; genus Crocidura; species Crocidura indochinensis. The sequence continues at coordinate 5,329 of PVKC010041886.1, forward strand.
TGAACATTTCTGTAACTAACCATGGTACTTAAATAACAAAATTATTTTTTTAAAAAGTCATTGTGATTTACAAAGTTATTCATAGTTGGATATTAGTCATACAATGTTTTGGGACCAATCCTATCACCAGGATCAATTTTCCTCTGCCAAAGTTCCCTTTTTTGAATGACCCCTACCCCGGCCATCTCACTGTGAGAATAATTTTAGCTCTGTATACCAGTTTTCAGGATCGGTTACTTTAAATCATTTGCTATTCTCTTATTATGCTTTTTATATACTGTGTATGAAAAAGCTTATCCTGTATATGTCTATTCCTTTCTGTCTGACTTTCCTCAGTATATACTCTTCAGTTAGCCGTAAATTGCAATATTTTTTCCTAGATGAGTAGTGTTTTATTTATTTATTTATTTATTTTTTTGCATATGTAACCTAGTTACTTTATCCAGTCATTTGTTCTTCAACACTTGGTTTGTTTCCAGATTTAAGCTGTTATGATTAGTGCTGCAATAAACATGAGTACACGTGCCTTTTTGGAATAAAGTTTTTAGAATCTTGAGTGATTTACACCAAAGTGAAATTACTCGATTCTTAGATCAATTTTTAGCTTTTGGTGTAGTCTATATGTTTCCCCACTCCCAACAACAAAAAAAAAACAGTATACACCTGCAGCAGATGAAAGTTACTTTTTCCCGTATCCTTTAAAATAATAGTCATTCGTATTTTTTGATGTGTGCCAGTCTGACTGGCGTGAAGTAATATCTCATTGTCAGTTTGATTTGCATTTTTCTAGTGATAAATAATGCATAGCAGTTTTTATTACTCAGACTCTCTGTATGTCTTCTCTGAGGAAGTTTCTGTTCATCTCTTTCCATTATTTATGAGGTCAGTTCTTTTTCTCTTGTAAAGTTTTAGAAACGTTTTATATATCTTGAATATTAACCTTTCTCGGGTGAGTGGTAGGTAAATATGCCATGCTTCTGGTAGCTTTTTTTTCTGAGGATAGAGCCCATCTTAAAAGTTCAGGATGAAGTTTTCTGTCTCTGTATTGAGACAGACCATACTTGGGATGAAATATTGAAATTTGGAAGGCCTGTAGGTTTTTATTTTATCCACTAGTTTTTAAATTAGTAAAACTCAAAAGTATAACTTCACAATTCAAAAATGAATAAGACCATATCACACCCCCCTACCAGTTCTTTCCACGCTCTCTTCCAGGGACAATCAATATTTTGTTCTGAATATAAGTAGTTTTTGCTGTGCCTTAGTATGCTAGCTTTGCTTCCTTATATTTCAAGCATGAGTGAATGCCTCTAGTATTATTCTCTTTTCTGACTTGTTTTTATTAATATAATGTGAAGTTCCATCCATGATGTTGCAAAGGACAAGATTTATTTTTTAATAATTCAATAGTGTTCTATTGAGTCTAGACACCAAATACTTTCATTCTCTCATTTTTTGATGAGCATTTAAATTGTTTATCTTATTTGTATATTGTAAATAGTGTTTCTAACTCAATGATATTCTCAATGATATGTTGAGTATTTGGTCCTTCTAATGTCCATTTCATTCTTCTTATTTCTCATAAAAATTGACTTCTACTATTGATTCCGACTACCATTACTTTACTCTTGAGTACTACTTCATTTAAGAACTCTGCATTAGCACTAGTAAGTCTTCTTCCCTTTTCTCCTACTATCCCCCCTTCACACTGCTACAAGAAAAGAAATCAATCTATATAATGCACATTTTTTCTAAATAGAGATGTTCAGTGATTATCTGTCCTATAAAGTCTAAGCTCCTTCACACATGTTTACTATAATTCTTACATTATCGTATATAAATAAGTCTCACAGGATATGTAGGAGAGATAGAATGTAGAGGTTAAGGTACTTGACTTCCATTCAGCTGATCTACGTTTAATCTCTGGTTCCCTGCACCTACCAGAAGGATCACTGAGCTTCAATCCAGAAAAAGACCTGAATGCTGCTAAGTGTGGCCCCCAAACAAAACAAAACAAAAAATTAAAAAAGGGAAGCAAAGATATAGTACAGTTGTCTTCAACAAACCTGGGATCAGTTCTGGCACTCCAAAGTGTTCCCAAGACCATAAGAGTAACCCTCCAAAGTGTTCCCAAGACCATCAGAGTAACCCCTGAACACAATCAGGTGTGACTCCAAAACCAAACCAAACCAAAAATAATTTGGGTACTAATAAGAAGGCCAGCTGTCTTCCGTACACTTATGAGATACATGATTAGGAAAAGCCTCCATTCTTGCTCTAATTTTATAGACTAAAAATAAATTCTTTTGAAGGACTAAAACCAATATTCAGAGAAATATCCATTTTTGTCAGGTCATACCTGACTGTCAGATCCCTTTAAATAAACACATTTAATTCAGTACTATGTGAATGTCTTCATAGTGCTGTCAGTAATCATTTGAACAATGCCTTCTAAAATTTCCTACCTTGTTTGCTTTTAGCAAGAGTCCTAAGTCTCATAAAATGTTCTCAGAAGCCTCTGTCAGAAATATTTAATTATTTTATAGTACCATAATTCCATTAATTCTGATTTTAATCATAATTGAAAATTGTGGAACCATTTTAATGCTTTTCAATAAATGGAAACAATGTAACTCATTATGTAAAAGAAGTCAAAATTCTTGTATGTAGCATCAAAATATATCAGATACCTAGAATAAACTTTACTAAATATGTACAGTGCATCAATATGGGAAATTGTAAAACACTACTGAAAAAATAGTTTGGGCAGATGTCAGAGATCAAACCCAGGTCTACCATGTGTTTTGCAAACAAATCATTTTAGGCATTTAAGACAATTTAAAGCATTTCAATAAAAAAAAGACATATCATTAGTTATTGAAAGTGTCAATATTGCAAATATTCTTCCTGAAATGATATAGAAATTTAATGTAATATTATTTTCTAGAAATAGGCAATCTCATTATCAATAAGATTTATCTAATAAATTATATATAATTTATCAAATTATAGGTAAACCAAGGATCTAAGTAAGGTAAATAAAACTTCAGCCGTCAAAAACATGATGTCTGTATTACAATCTATGTTATAAACAAAGTATCATCTACCAACTGTAAGTCTTACCTTTTCTAGATGTCTATATTAATCTAGACAACACATGCGTACAACATTGAAATTCAGTGGAGAAAAAGGTAGCATCAACAGTAAAATATGTTGGAGAATTAAATAGCTACAATGGAAAGAAATAATTAGTAATATTTCATGCCAGGCACATAGTTTCAAGATTGGTCACAGTCATTACTGGAAAAGTTAAAACAGACTTCTTGGAGCCAAAGAGTTAATAGAGCAAGTAGGGCTCTGGTCGTGCATGTGGCAGACCTCAGTCACACCACTTGGCATCACATATATGATCCCCTGAGCACCACCAAAAGTGATACCTGAGCACTGACCCAGGAGTAAATCTTGAGAACCATCAGTTGTCTTTTGCCCTCCCAAACTACAAATTCAGAATAAAACAAATTTATAGATGATATATCTGAAAATAAAAATGCATCTTCATGAATTTGGAGTACACAATTATCTCTTAGAATATAAAAATTACTACTCAAAACAAATAAAGTAGACTTTATTAACATTAAAAATTTATATGCATCAAATGACTGTTGAGTTAACTCCACTAAGAATATAGATAAACTATAAACTGGATAAAGATATTTGCTTGTAAGGCTTACCCCAGTTATGGATGGAATGCTTAGATATTGGAAAACCTTCCAATACTGACATTCTGGCCCCATTTTCTTTTTATTTAACTTATTTGTACTGTATTTTTGTACCTTTCTTATCTCTTCTATATTCTCTCTTGTTTTTCCTTTCTTATTCTCCTAATCTATATCTTAGCTCAGACCCAAGCTATAAGGATCAGGCCTCCAACAACTTGAATAGATCTCTAAAGTCTGTCTGTATGTGGGCATGAGTTTGTATACAGTGATCTCTCCGACTTCCAAACCTAAACTGTAAACAATTCATGTCTATAGTGTATATAGCCCCTCCTACATATTATCCTTTCTCCCCCCTTCAGAAATCCTTCTATCCTCTCTTCCCCCAAACCTGATCCATTATCCCTCCTTATTTAAATCTTTTTAACTCATTAGGCACCGAGACTGACCTTCTGTCCCAACAAACAACCACCCACTTCCTAAAACAAAAAGACACCTTCACGGTTCCATATCTCATGCCTCTGCAAGAAACTTCAACCAACACACGTGCTGAGTCATGCTATGTGGCCCTTCTAATCCACCCCCCCAACAAATGTGGACAGCTACAAGGTATCGGATTTAGCTTCTAAAGGACCCTCAGCTCAAGGACACTATCTGATCCCATAATGCTGCAAATCATTTCTCAAACTCAACAAGACCACAACGTGTAATGAAAAAGTACCTTGAGGGGCCGGTGAGGTGGCACTAGAGGTAAGGTGTTTGCCTTGCAAGCGCTAGACAAGGAAGGACCGCGGTTCGATCCCCTGGCGTCCCATATGGTCCCCCCAAGCCAGGGGCAATTTCTGAGCGCTTAGCCAGGAGTAACCCCTGAGCATCAAATGAGTGTGACCCCAAAAAACAAAACAAAACAAAAAAAGTACATTGGATTTCAACCCCCACAAGAATATCTCAAAAGACTTAATAGGGATGTCTATATTGTCTTTGTATGTTTTTTTATTGACAATTATTTTTATTTACTCAAACATCTTGATTACAGATATGATTGTGATTAGGTTTCAGTCATGTAAAGAACACCCCCTTCACCAGTGCAACATTCCCACCTCCATTGTCCCAAAATTCCCTCCCACCCACCTCACCCCCACCTGTACTCTAGACAGGCTTTCCAGGTCCCTCATGCATTTCCATGATTATGTTAGTTATCAGTGTAGTTATTTCCATAACTGCACTCACCACTCTTTATGGTGAGCTTTATGAAGTGACCTGAAAGTTCCAGCCCTCCTCTCATTGTCTCTGAATATTGCTGCAAAGAAGACTTTCATTTTTCTCAAAACCCATAGATGAGTAAAATCATTCTGTGCCTTTCTCTCTCCCTCTGACTTACTTCACTCAGCATAATAGATTCCATGAACATCCATGTATAGGAAAATTTCATGACTTTATCTCTCCTGACGGCTGTATAATATACCATTGTGTATATGTACCACAGTTTCTTTAGCCATTCATCTGTTGAAGGGCATCTTGGTTGTTTCCAGAGCCTGGCTATTGTGCTGCAATAAATATAAGTGTGAGGAAGGTATTTTTGTACTGTATTCTTGTGTTCCTAGGGTATATCCCTAGGAGTGGGATAGCTGGGTCAAATGGGAGTTTAATATTGTATAAATAAAATTCTATAGAGCATTTTACTAGAATAAATCTAACTTTCTAGCTCTAATCTTTCAATAACATTAAATATTCAAACTTGTATCTGATTCTAGAAAGTCAGTCAATTGCATTTAAATCATCAAACTGGCAGTGCTTCTGACCACCAGCTGATTAAAATTGCCATTGATTCACTCAGATAACTGAACTAAGGTTAAAAGAGAGGGGATCTGATGTGATGAGATGGAGATATATTGATATTTTCATGGTGGCTGCTGACTGCATTTGTGGCAAACGGAAAATGACAATCAAATCCAGAGCTTCACACAGGTTCTAGGGCTGAACTGCACTCCTAGTCACCAATGCATATTTTGATAGTGTGAAATTGCACCTCTAAACATACACAGCTGTGAAAACTAATGTTGCCAAAATAAAAACCTCAAATTACTTTCAAACTATTAAAAATTATTTTATGTCACTTGTTATATGCACTATAATGTCTAAAAGAAATACTCCCACTGATTTGCATGCAGAGAGAAAGAGAGTTATTTAGAAGCAAAAAGGCTACCTACTTCCCCTGTTGGTCAGGCATGCCGCCTCTTCACCTATACTTTGGCAAAGTGCATTCTGCCAATCTGAATATAATATGGTTTCAGAAAGAAAAATAAAGTACTTATACATCTTAAAGAAGTTGCATATTGTGAGTTCTTCAGGTTTAGAAACCACAGTCTAAGGAGATTGTCCACACAAGATGGATCCTAAGGCATAAAATATGCAGTCTTTAGCATTTGTTGCCAACTTAAGCCACGTTTATTGCCAACTTACTAGTCATTAACTTCAATTTTTAAAAATATGAATGATATTTTATGAGTAATAATTATAGTACATAAAATTTTCCAACAAACCTGAAGTTCAGGCCAGAGAGTTAGTCAAGGGGCTGACTGAGTGCAAGCATTTTATGCAGCAAGCCCGGGTTTGATCTGCAAGCTACAGTAACCAAACAACTCTAGAAGAGACCCTTGAGCACTTGACTGTGTACCCAAGCAAACACAAACCCAATCACGCAAAAAACTTAGTCCCCTTTCTGAGGTGTCTACTTGATAGTTCTAGTTCTGGTTAAAAAGATCCTTGATGTCTTATTTGATATGTCTTTGTAAAATGTTGTGGTGTTTCACCTTTTCTTTTTCCCTTCTCTCAAACTGAGGATGAGAGCTGCTAGAAGGACTCTGCCCATTGTAGGCATACTTAATTTTTACCCCATTCTATTACGGTACTCTTCCCCAAACAAAACCACAAAACTCGAACTATCTAATCCTGCCTCCCAATCAGAGGGAGAAGCAATGGAGACACCAAGCCCAATCAGATATAAGATCACCAAGTAATAA
>PVKC010041887.1:0-12058 GCA_004027635.1 Crocidura indochinensis
ATGGGTGAACAGTTTCTCCCACTCGGTGGGTGACTCTTGTATCCTGGGCACTATTTCTTTAGAGGTCCAGAAGCTTCTCAGTTTAATGTATTTCCATCTGTTGATCTCTGCTTCCATTTGTTTGCTCCTTTGTTTGCTCCTTCTATTTTAAATTGTCTTTTATTCTTAACTCCTGATAGTTTTTATTTTTATCTGGTTTTTATTCTGTACTTATCTTAGTGTTAACATTCTTGAAAAAGGGTAATTATTTTCTATCAACTTTTACAGTATAAAGTATCAAGCTATAGGTATGTGCCTAATTGTAAGCATATACTAACAATATAAGTCATTTAACAACCTTTTGGATATCCAGAGTTAATTTTGGACTCTTCAATGCTGAACAAAAGTTTGACTACTCTACTTTTTCATAGATTTTAGTAACTAAAAATGGTTAGGAGTGAAAAAAAGATTATGCTAATTCTCTACTCTAAAAGTAAACTTTTTCAAAACTCTCAGGCTTATTTCTCCTATAATGAGGTTTGACAAGACCAATATTTGCTTAGCTGTTAGAAATAGGAGATGACATATTAAATTAATTAATTGGATATCAACATTTTTTGTTATGGGGATATCAATAATGTTCTCTTTGAAAATGAATTAGCAAATGGAAAATTGAAATATGTCCAATATTAATGGAAGGCCTAAGAATAACTTCTTGATTTTGATTTCCAAAAAGGTCTAACTTTACCTTTTATGCTAAAGCTTTTAGGTCAGAGGAATAGAAAGAAAGCTTTTAAAGTTTGAAGGAGAAATTGACTTAGACGTTCTCTATCCTTAGTTTCCACTTTAGTCAATTTTATCAAGAAAGCATTAGACACCATCAGTCAAGCTTTGTTGGAACAGTATGTGTTCAAACATGATTTTCACACTAATCCCCAAGGAGATTGGTCTTTAAAATTATTGTCTTGTTTGGGTTTAAATTGGAAAAATATTAAGTCTCTTTCTTTGATTAAAATATCTTAACTCAAGTAATTGCCAAATGTGTTTCATTTGAATTGATTGCAAATTTAAAAATTAATAGCCATCCTATATGCATATGATCTATTTTATAACAAATGTAATGCATTAGATTTATGTGATTTACCACCGCTCATGATGCAGTAGCTTTCAGTTTATTATTCATTATTTTATATCACAGTTTTCATAATAGAACTAACTAAACATCCATTAACTAATACTATATCCTAGGACCAATTTATTTTTTATAATTTATAGCTCATCTTATAAAGATGAGCTAATAAAAGGATAAATGCTTATCACAAAAGAATACTAAATGTGTTACAGTGTAAAATTTCAAAATAAATCTCAAGCAGTATTCCAGCTTACTCTGAAAATACAAATTATTTTTAAATTATGATAGGCTAGGGATACTCTTGTCAAAATTAAAGTTAATATAAGACAGTTTCATCTGGTGATTTAATAAGAACTTTAGTATAATATAGCTAAAACTATAAATAAACTGTATCATGTAGGAACTGAAGAGATAGCACAGTAAGTCAGGTACTTGCTTTGTCTGTAACTTATATGAGTTGCATTCCTGGAAATACATATGCTGCCCAAACCCCACCAGGAGTGACCCCCAAGTACAGAATCAGGAGTAAGCCTGAGAACTGCTTTTATGACCCCAAAACATAAGACAAACAAAAGTAAAATATGCATATACTCACACAGAAATATAAAAAGTTTACTTTACATTAGCTATAGAAAGATATTTAGTCTGTGTCTAGAGGGGCATTGAAGGAAATATGTAGACATTGGTAGAGGGAAGTTAACAGTTAACACTAATTGTGATATTAATATCAGAATGTTGTATCCTTAAAATTCTTTTTTTTTTTTGGTTTTTAGGTCACACCTGGCAGTGCTCAGGGGTTACTCCTGGCTCCATCCTCAGAAATTGCTCCTGGCAGGCACAGGGGACCATATGGGGCACCGGGATTCGAACCGATGACCTTTTACATGAAAGGCAAACGCCTTACCTCCATGCTATCTCCCGGGCCCCGTATCCTTAAAATTCTATAATGAACCTTTTTGTCAGTAACAGTTAATTGATTAAAATTAAGACAAAATTTAAATCTAAAATGACAAAGAAAATTATATGGGCTGGTGTGATATCACAGCAGGTAGGGTGTTTACCTGGCAAATGGCTGATTCACATTCTATACCTAGAATCCCAGATGGTCTCCCTAAACTGCCAGGAGCAATTTCTAAGCACAGAACCAGGAGTAACCCCTGAATGTTGCCAGGTGTGGCCAAAATGCAAAAAAGAAAAAGAAAATTATGGAAGTATGCTTTAATCAGAAACATGTCTAATCAAAACAGCAATGCTAATATCTGCATTGAAGGGCAAAGAAATAACATAGGAATTGATGCCTGAATTATACACAACTGACCCAATATGATCCCCAGAACAACATATGGTCCCTGAAGTACCTCTAGAAAGACCACTCAATATAGAGCCAAAAGTAAGTCCCAAATTCCAGATATATTGGTGGGGCTCTCCAAAGTGAGGCCGCACAAACACACACACACACACACACACACACACACACACGCACGCACACACACACACAGTAATTGCCTAAAATTTACAAAAGGCATTACCAATAATGTGAAGTCACTGACATTTTGCAGATAAGAAATGTCAGTCCCAGAAGGAAAAATAAATTCCCTAAAGTCATGCTTCTGGAGAATGAAATGACACAGTTGCAATTTAATGAGTCCTTTTTATTTTAAATTTAATATTTTTACTGAACAGAATACTCTAGTGCTTGCATTATATCATTGCCTATGAACAGTAAATATGATCATTGCATTGATTATAGAAAAATATACATATAAATTACATGTAAATCAATTAGATAATTATGTGTAGAGATAATGCTTAGGTTTGCTCATTTATTTTATAAAATATGAAAAAAATAACGTGTTCATGCAGTGTTAAATTTTAGGGGAAAGTTACAGAATATTTCATACTTCAAAAACAATAGTGGAACCACTGCTTGGAAAATACATTTAAGGTTATTCATTTTAACAAACATTTACCATTAACTTCTATAAATCAACTCATAGCCCTACCTAGTCATCCAAGTCATGTCTGACTTGTCTTAGGAGATATAACCTTCATTAGGAGCTAGGTCTCTTACTTATTTTCTGTGATGAGAATATACATAGATGTAATAATATTGGCAAAAATAATCACCATATAGGTGTGCCCAAATGATGTATCGGGGCCAGAGCGATAGCACAACAGAGGGAGTGTTTGTCTGGAGTGTGCTAAACATGTTCAATCCCTGGCATCTCATCTGTTCTCCATGCCTACCAGGAGTAACCTTTGAATTCTGCTGGACATAGCCCAAAAATAAAAACAAAATGTTTCCAGAAGTAAGAGCTAACATGAGAAAATAGAAACACATCCCTTGCTCATAAAATAGGAGGATTAACATCATTATAATGTAACAAATCTTCAATATATTGTACAGATTCAATGTAGTTCCTATAAGGCAGTGCTTCTCAATTATTTTCTGTCATGCCACCCTAGGAAGAAGAAAACATTTTCGTGCCCCCCCCCCCGTGCGAGTGTAAATAGTATCTTTATTAAAAAAAAAACTTTAGCCTGCAAAACAAAAATACATAAAATTATTTGAGCTGATTTTTTAATCAGAGGTCATGTCTGGATTAATGGCTACAATGAGCACGTTTTGCAACACATAGCTTTCCAAAGTAGGGTTTGAAACAGGACACAGCAACTCTCAGCTCCAGAGACAGAGACATAAACACGGGCTTAGCTTGTTATGATAGTGTTTGCCAAGATCAAATGTGCCCCCCTATATGGAGCCTCGCGACCCCACAGGGGGTGAGCCCTACTATTTGAGAACCACCGCTATCATAGATGCCTATGATGTTTTTCAAAAAAATAGATAAATAATTTCTGAAATTCATATGGAACAATAAAACTTCACATATAGTTAAAGCAATCCTTGTGAAAAAGCAGATAAAAGTCATCACCTTTCCCAACTTTAAACTAAACTATTAAGCAGTAATAACTAAAACAGCATGGTATTGGGATATGGACAGACTCTCAGATCAGTGAAATAGAATTGAATATCATGAGACAGATTTCAGGCATTTATAATTTAATTTTTGATTTAATAGCAAAAAATGTGAAGTGTATCAAAGAAAGCCTCTTGAATAATTGGTTTTGGGAAACCTGGTCATCTATGTGCACAAAGATGAACTCAGACCTCCTCCTGATATCATACACAAAGGTCAAATCAAATGAATTAAGGGCTCTAATATCAGACCTGAAACCAAAAAATATATAGAAGAAAATATAGGCAGACCTCTTTTTTTCCATCGAAGCTACAGTTATACTCAAGGATTGATTATTGATCAAACAATTGATCACCATTGATCAAACAATAAGAAGCAAAGATAAGCAACTGAGACTAATTTAACAATCTTTTCCACTTCAAAGAAAATAAGGACCAAAATACAAAGACTGCCCATGGAATGGAAGAAAGTATTTGTCCATACCCATCTGATAAGACATAATAGATATATAATGCGGTAGGAAAGCTTAAAAAGAGAACAAAAACAAACAAACAAAAAACAAAACCAAAAAATACCCACACATCTAATCCCATCAAATATGGAGAGAAGAAATAAACAGAAACTTGTGCAAAGAAGAAATACAGATGGTGAATAGAAACATTAAAAAATGCTCCACATCATGAAAGTGCAAATCAAAACTACAATGAGATAATATCTCACAACACAAGGACTGGCACATATCAAGAAGAACAAGAACAACCAGTGCTGATATGGATATGAGGAGAATACTCTCATTCACTACTGGTGGGAATGTAGACTGGTTCAGCCACTTTGGAAAAACAATATGGGCATACCTCAAATAAAAAACTAGAAATTGAAATTCCATATAACCCAGTAATATCATTCCTGAGTATTACCCTAGAGATCCAAAAATACAATGCAGAAAAAGTATATTTACTTCTTTGTTCATTACAACATTATTCACAGAATCTGGAAACAATTCAAGTGTTGGAGAACAGCTGAATAAAGAAACTGGGACATCTACACAATAGAAAAATATACAGCTGTTAGAGGAAATGAAGTCATTAAATTTTCTTATACATAAATGGGTATGGGGTATAATATACTGAGCAATATATAAGTCAGAGGGCAGGGATAGACATAAAATATTCATATTAATTTGTGAAATATAAAAAATAAAGGCATGGTAATAATACCCAAAGGCAATAGATATGAAGATCACATGTTAGAAAGCTTGCCACAAATAGTGAGATTGTAGTTAGGGCATAGAAGAGACAATTTTGACTATGACTAATAGTTGGAAATGATCACCTGGACAAGAACTGGGTGCTCAAATAAGGTAAAGTGATATGCATGAAATTACTTCAGCAACCATTTTGCAAACCAGTGTTTTAAAGGAAAAAAAGGAGGGGAGAGAGAGGACAGAGCAATAGTACAGTGTGTAAAGACTTAACCTAGCAAGCAGCTGACCTAGGTTCAATCAGCAACATCCCATTTGGTGCCCAGAACATCTCCAAAAATGATTTTTGAGCAAAGATTTCAGAGCCAGGAGCAAGCCTGAATGCTCCTGAATGTGACCAAAAAAAATGGGAAGAATGTATGGCTGCTATAGTTAGGGAGATGATGGCCAAGGAGACAAGGAGAGAGTGGAAGCAAATGGGGGAACTAGTAGAAATGTGCACTGGTAAAAGTTGGGTTTGGGACATTGTATATCCAAAACTGGAGTTAATCATGGAAAAATTTGTAACTGTATCTAATGTTGATTCAAAATAAAAAAGGAGCAAAAACTGCATAAAAGAATAAAAGTAATGTGCAAAGTAAATAATATATGTAAACTATTTCTAAATTAGAAATCTAATGCAAGAGGGGACAAAAAGATAGTAAGGGAGTATCTGCCCAGTTGTCTGAATGTCAAACAAGGGAGTGGAGATTGTAGCAGGACTTTGGAGACCCACACATACCAAAATAAAAGCGGGGAAGGGAATGATCTTGTTAAGCTGAAGGCTTCAACAAATTTAAACAATATTATAAAATGAGATAACAACATCGATTAAACAAATAGACTTTGAATGCAAAAATATACATATTCAGAAGTGCTAAGTTTACATCTATTTATATTAATTTACAATCTTTAGAAGACTTTTCTTTGAGTCTTCTAAATTAGGTTCTTGAGCACTTTTTTCACATAAATCATAACTATAAAGTAATGTCTACGATTTATAATTTGCTACTTCTAAAGTTGTTCCAAAATTAATGTGGACTATTTGCATATACTGTAGTATTTTTCATGATATTTCACATCTTATTAGAATTATCTTATAGAACCACCTAATTTGAACCATCTTGTTCCACCTCACAAACTGAGGAGGGTACCAAGACCAGACAGTCATATGAACATTAAGTAGAAATAAAAAAATGATCAGACTTAAACACCAAATCCAAAACCAACGGCAACAGAATCAACACCCAATCTACAACATGCTAGACACAGAGGGGAACACTTATACTAGCAACCTGGGTGATAATGAAGGGGGTATATAAAATGCATGCTGGAAACAGAGGTGGAAGGAGTACAATATTGGTGGTGGGAATGCCCCTGATTCAATGTCACTATGTACCTAAAAAATCACTGCAAAAGATTTTGTAATCCGTTTTAGTCAAAATGAAAAGAAAAAACTGATTTGAATGTATTTAAGTGCTCTGGGATATTTAACTCAATGGTTACAATAACTTTTTCCCATTGCATAATTTTCTATATTGCCTAATATTTATATGAACTAAATAGAATAGTGTATCCAGCACTAGCAGGTTAATTGATTACTGTTGACTCTGAAAAGTTGACTTCCTACAAGGAGATATTCTTAGAAACTGCTCATGAATGATAAACTTTCAGCATGTTATGGGTATAAGAGTCTGTTTTGTATAAAAGAAGAGGAAAACATCAGTCTGTCCTATTAAAGCCTTAACCTATGATGTCCGATAAAAGGTACCATGAAGCTATTAATTTTCTAGGAAAAACTCGATAGTTCATAGTCTTTACAGGTCAATTTAGAACTATGTCAGCCTTTCTATGTTGAATGAGTTAGATACAAAATATTTGTCATTTCCTTTGAAAAAAAATACTTTATATCATTTAAGCAGAAACTTTCAGCCTACCAGAAAAACTTTCTGTCTGACTCAGAAATATTCTTGAGGCTATTTTGTTTTCCACTTTTAAGCAATGAATAATGGTTATTTCATAATTTTCCAATATATAAGTGGTGTCACTGCTGTACTTATATTTTGAGGTATTTAGTGTCTGTACCATATAATATATAATGTTTACAGTGATATTGTTCACAATATTTTTGGTCACAAAAGCTATTTTTTTTCATGTTAGGAAACTATACTAATGAGACCTTATAGCATCACAGATAATCAAAAGTATAAAATTTTAGGTAGAAAATTGTTAAGAAAAATGGACTGTATATTTTCATTATAATTTTTTCCTAAATTAGCAGTGCTAAAACTTTCCAAAACTAAAAGGTTTTATTTATATGACATGGTTCATAAAGGTTTATTATTTGCTTTTCCCTAAAAGACAAACACATTGCATATATAGCATTGCAATTCTTCCTTAATGTTCTGAAGTTATTTGTTTAATTTGTATTAAAATAAATTTGAAGTGTACATTTTAACTTTGTCAGCCAGACTCATTAAAAGTTTTAATGTTTTCTGAAATTTTTACCAAGTTAAATCTAACATTATAGAGTGATTCTGGTTATAAATACAGGTCAAGAGATATAATTTTTTCTTTAAAAATATACTTTTTTTTGGTTTTGGGGTCAGGGGTTACTCTGACTCTAAGCTCAGAAATTGCTACTGGCAGGCTCAGGGGACCATATGAGATGCTGGGATTAGAACTACCGTCCTTCTGGATGCAAGGCAAACACCCTGCCTACATGTTATCTCTCCAGCCCCAATATACTTTTAATTAAATGTTAAATATTCTTGACCTAAAATTTGACTTTAATTTCTTCAAAAGCATCCTAATAGATCATTGGTAATTACAATTAAAAATAAAATAACAATTTGAGACAAACTCTAGCATTTTGGATTTACATAATTTAGAAATTTGACTGTACAAAAAGCTGAATTCATGACAAAGATATTTTTGCTGTTATTTGAAGTCTTTATATTTGTGCACTCTAACAAAAGCATTCTTTCAATAGAATAAGTTGAAAAAGTACCTACTAAATATACATATGCATTAATTCTACTGGAAATTCTATAATAAAAGGTGACTTTTATCGGTGTCTTTTAATTGCTATTTTGAAAGGATAATTTTCAAAAAAAATTCCTACACTTTTTACAATGTTTAATATTGTTCAGAATACCTTTCTTAAAGTATTATTATCCTTTCATTTTCATTTCATTGCCTTCTCTCAGTAATGAATAGTCAGAAGCACAAGAAAAGAGCCAAAGAAAGATAGAGCAATGATTTTTCTTATGCTTTTGGTTATTTATTCTGATTCTCCCTGACTGCATTTTTGTTCTCTTTCTACCTACATCGTCATTGTTGTTCTTCCATTCTTTCCACCCTAGGATTTCTCTAAAAGTAGATGAGGGTATTGATCTGAGACTTTGATCACCTCAACTCCAAGAATTTATTCTATCTTCTTTTTCTACAGATATTACCTCTCAAAGTTCCTGTTGTATATTTCCACTATTTCATTCAAATACGTTCATTATTGTCTCTGATAGTATACTTAATAGATGCTGTAGCTTTAAAGCATGGACATGTATTTCTTATTTGTGTGATCTGTTGTGTCACTTGTAACAGTTCTATTCTCAGTCATGTTCAAACATGATGGTATGTCTGAAAAAATAACATTCTCGGTTATGATGTCTTTATATTAGAAAGCTGGAGAGGATATAAAAATGGGGAGATGAAAATATGAGCTGTTTCTTAAGACCCCTGCTTACACTAAAACAAATTAAAATTCCTACACTCATTTCATGGTTCAATAAAATAACTTACTCAAACCCCAATCCAATAGACAAGAAAGTACATTCCAATCCACAGTACGGTAGGCCAAACAATAGAAAATAATTTTAAGGTTAGATGCAAATAATCTTTAATATAATTCTATATGAAGGTAGTAGATACAAAATGTTGATAGTCATCTTTTTAAGATCTGGTAATATAATATAGGAATAAGGTACTGGCATTGCATAAGTTCACATCAGTTCAAGCTCAGAACCATATGTTTCTCTTAGACTAGCCAGGTGTCACTCAAACACAGAGCCACCCACCCCTCCTTAAGAAAAAAAACACAATAATTAGTATTTTTTTAAATTTCTTCATTCTGCAAATTTTACATCACTATTTTCACTATTTCTCTCTTCTAGTTGACCAAGCTGAAAATCTCAAAGAAATTCTATATTTCTTCATTTATTCACAGTAAATCAATATTCAGTATTACTTTGCTTCTAGGCATCAATTGTAAAGTGTCTTAAATTTTAATCCCAACATCACTACACTATTATGCCTCTCACAAAACCAAATAATAATCTGCTTTATTTTAAAAAATTGCTGTAACAATATAACCTCAATTACACAATAGAATTTAATTTTTCACATAAGAAAGTCTGTATTAAGAACTTTAATTTCAGGGATTGTCTTTTCCTGTATTATCCTAATTAGAATTATCAAGACAACTCATTCATGACTATCCCTTTAGGTATTATATATTATAAAATATAGAGACTTTTTAATATTTTGCAAAAAATATTCTAAATTTTATCAATAAGTAATTACTAATTGATGAATCCTGTGTACTCAGTCTACAATATAAACAAATGTCACTTTCATACTCTGCTTTTGCATGAACTCATCATGTGATTTTATCTTTCTCCATTTTTAGAGAAACTAAAATATATGTATGCTCAAGACAAAGAAGAAAAAAATTTGTGATCCACAAAATTCAACAAAATCAAAATTTTTCTCTTGGCCAACAGGAGTAGCCACTGTTGTCAAAATAATCTTTCTAAAATGTACATTTGTCCGTGTTATTAATCAACTTGAAACCTTTTCATAGCTCTACAATTATTAAAAATAGGGATTAAATTTCTCAGTGATTCAGGGCTCTTCATGTGATGATTATCTGCTCTTTGTTCATAATGAATTACTTCCAGTTCTTTGAAAATACAAGCCGAGCCCTCACTCTATTGTGCCATATTCTATTCATTAGATACTTCTTCATTTTGAAAGCTCAATTCAAACAGCAATTAATTCATGCAGTGAAGTCTTTCTTTACTGATTTAGCTGTCTTTCAAAAATGACACTTTTTTTTTTTTTGAAGGGGCCACCCTTGGTACTACTCTGAGCTTAATATTGGATCCATGCAAGATTATGTCAGGGAACATGCCCAACAAACTCAGAGGTCCATATGGGATACCAGGGATCTAACCAGGTCAGCCATGTGCAAGATAAGCATTCTACCTGCTATACTAATCTTCGGATCCCTTAAATCTATTTATCCTACACGTTATTATAAATTTGTAGTGTACTTTCTTTTTTTATTACCATTACTTTATCATTGGAGGAAAAAACCTACAAATATTTCTTGATAAGGATACTTATTATTTCAAACTGTAAATAATAAGTATAACTTGGCAGATATAATCATATAATATAATCTAAAAATTAGCAAAATTTTTAGATTAAAAACAACATAGCAAAAATCTCCATACATTTACATGTCGTCTAATTTTATCAGTTTGTTCTAAAATGTGGAGGCTAGTTGAATCTAGATACTTTATTGTGTATTTTTATTTTTGGTGGTGACAGGAGGTCATGAGACAGGAAGTCCAGCTCAATGTTTTCCCTTGTATCAACTCTCAGGAATATTCCCACAAAATTCTAGGGACCATATGTGATCCTAAGGATCTAACTGTGTAAACTACTTGCAAAGCTCGTGCCTACCCACTCTAATCTGACCCAATTCTGTATTTTTATTCTATGTTCATGAAAGGATGAGAACATCTATAGGAAAAGTTAATGATTGTATGTACAAAATTTTTCTTTTAAACATAATTAATAAGATGTATTCATTACTTGAAAATAAGGGATAATGATTAGAACATGTCACAACCTCTAAATTATTTATGAATAGAATACTTAAATTAATTCAAATTTTAACTAATGTCACCTAAAGCTTGAAAAAATATATACACAAGCATAGTTTGCTAGATGAACCAGAGAAATAATAGTACAGGAGGCAAGATGATTATCCTATGTGCAGTTGAACCTGCTGCAAATGTTCTAACCCCTGCATTGCTTATTATTTCCGGGGTCCAGCAATCACACCTGAGCATAAAGACAAAAATTTCTTCTCTTGCTGTGACTTAACTGTCCTGTTACCCCCCCAAAAGAGTTTTCTGCTAAAATGTGAACCACATTTATTTAAAAGAAACTGTTTAGGGGCCTGAGTAATAGCACAGTGGTAGGCATTTGCTTTGTATTGATCCAACCTGGGTTTGATCTGCAGTCCCCATATGGTCCCTTGGGCCTGTAACTCCTGAGTGCAGAACCAAAGTAACCTCAGATCACTGTTAAATGTGCCCTCCTAAATGAAATTATCCAGTAATATTTGTTCTGCTAAGTAACTGGTAGTTAGAATTACTATGAAAATGTCAATGAGATATCATAGGTTTTGTTTTCATCTAAGATGAACACATTCACAGAACTGTCATTTCATTTAAACTATCAGTAGAACTTCACATTACCTGTATCGGAAAATATTAGAACATTTTAAAAATGACTTTAATTTTCTAATGGTTATTTTTTTCTTTTTCGGTTTTTGGGTCACACCCGGCAGTGCTCAGGGGTTACTCCTGGTTCCATGCTCAGAAATTGCTCCTGGCAGGCACGGGGGACCATATGGGGCACCGGGATTCGAACCGA
>PVKC010041888.1:0-12068 GCA_004027635.1 Crocidura indochinensis
TTTGTTTACTGCTAAGAAATGTTATAATGTAGCACAACCTAGGGACTTGAGGGACAAAGTAATTGTACATGTGTTTTGTTTTCTTAATGCTTTTTGACTGAAAGTTCAAAATTAAGTGTCAGCAAGGGGATTTCTTCTGAGAATTCTGTTTATGGGTGACTATCTTCCCACTGTAATGTCACCTGTCCTCTTTCTTTGCTTTTTTTCTTTATAAAAAAAAGAGAAAAAAAAGTTAAATTGACATTTTTGAATATATTTCTCAGAAGGATCTGCAATATTGTGATTCATAAAAATGCATTTTTCATTGTAAAAAAGAAAGTGAGGAAAAGTGCTTAGCAAAAGTATGATATAGTTATCATTAATAACAATAAAATCTGTTGCACTGAAAAATTATTATATGAGTAAACATGAGTCTCAGAATGATCTGACCCTAAGAACATGGGTTTTTATGGTAATTCTTGCTAGTTTTTGGCTAATCACAGCTTCTATATTCCATTTTTATCTTTTTTGTGTTCATTGAGAGCATGTATAAATTCAGATGTTGACCTTTGTTAGTAAGACAAATCAGTTATGTAATAATGGTAGCTAAATTATAAGCCATATTTGAGTTTCTTTAGATTGAGAAAAGTTGAAAAATTCACTGCATATTTAAACAAAGACCTTTTTCCAGTATTTACCAATGGAATATGTTAAAAGTTTTCTGAATCAAACTGAGAGAATCTAACTGGTATAAAACAGAAACACTTTATTAATTTCAGTATAAGTCCTTAAGTATGATGATATAGAATGGAGATTCTGATTTAGATGCTGGTCTTGTTCAGAGTTTATCATTTTGAGGTTTCACTAGAAAATATATATTTTTTAAATAAATAGAATCAATAAAACACTGAAGGGCATAACTTTCTATAGCTAAAAAGCAAAGTCTAATAAAGTAAGAAAAATACTGACTTAAGAAATTTAATTTCCTTAAAAATCACACAAGGTGAATAAATTACTTAGAAAAATAAACTGGAAAATGAAAGGCATTTTATTAAAAGACAGATTGTGAGTTCTAAAAGGTTATGTGGAATATAGTATATAAAATAATCAAGGAATTATAAATATAAATATAAATATAAATTATAAAATAGTTTTACTTCAAGGAGACTGATGTCTATAATAAATCAAAATATATTCCAAAATAACATTTTGAAAAATTAATGGTGAATGTATATTTCACCCATTTTAGGACTCATGTGAAGTGAGGTTGCAACATTTCTCAACATATTTTTTTAATATTTATCTAGTGAGGAAAGATAATTTTTATTGACATAATATAGTTAGAAATATATGAATAGAAAGAGAGGACTATATTTTTTGTTTTGTTTTGGGGCCACACCTGTTGGTGCTCAGAGGTTACTCTTGGTTCTGTTTTCAGAATCATTCCTGGCAGGTTTGGGGCATCTATCAGATGCCGGGATAGAATCTGGGTTGATCACATGCAAGACAAATATGCCTTAGTTGCTGTGCTATTACTCTGGCCCCAAGAGATATCTATGATTTTAAGAGAGATCACAGATTTTTCCAGAGTAGAAAAATAAGAGTAATGTGTTCAAAGAATGAACACAGACTTGAAAGATAAAAATCTCAATCTATTCTAATGATAAATTCAGGTCACTTCACTGACTAAACTCTCCACCTTTTTGATCAGGTACTATATTAAGACTGGGAAGAAGAGTGAAGCAGCAAATCAGCTTTAATGTGACAAGTAACCTGTTCTGTATTTGGAAAGGGAGAAATGCAGGTGATGGTACATGACAAGCCTCTTCAAGCTGCAAATGATAATGTCAGAAGAAGTTCTTGATATAACATCATGTTAAATCATCAATATGCCATAGAGTGTGCTAGACATAACCTATAACTTACCTTGCCAGTTTTATCTTGTTTAGTTTCTTAGACACAATACTCAATGGCAAAATATAATTCACTATGAATCATATTGAAATAATTTTGTTTACCGTGACTTTTTAAAAAAAATCATTTTTGTGTTGTCAGACTTTTTTTGCTGCGTCTGACTGCTATTTGAAAGACACTGGCTGCTACAAGGTCATCATCTCCTCACAGATATGCCTAGACTAATATGTTCCATGCACTGGCTCGGGTGTGGTCTTTCTTCCAGACATCTAAAGAGAGTGTCAGATAAATAATTATTCCCTGGAAGAATTAGCTTCATATTGAAAATAAACTTGGGAGCTCAAAATTGCCAGTACAATAACATTACTTGCCTTACATAGACAATGGCTGTAAAGCAAATTATCCTTTAAACAAAATCATGAAGAAAATTGAACACTTTTATTAGAATAACACCTTCTCTGAAATATCTTTTTATCAAACTTGCTTTCTCTTTCCTTTTCTCATCTTTGCATAATTGCTGTCTGATTATTTTTATATTAACTTAGCAGATATATCAACTGAGGAACAGAGTTAAGGTGACATTTACTCCCACAGTAATTTTTTAAACTAATGACTAACAGAATGGAAGGAATAAGTTCTTGATTCTAAATGTTTTAAGGATGAATTATAAAATAATTTTATTAGGTACAGTAGTTGTAATTATTATGATTGCAGTTACCACTCAGATTAAGTGTTGCTTCAACTTCTGTTTTTTTTTTTGACAAGATTTTCTTAAAATGCACTCCAGACTTCTCTATGTTTGTAGAAGAGGTTGAAGCATAAATGATGACCTTTTTTTATTCTGTCAAATAGTCTCCAGCTTCTCACCAAGTTTTTATGTCATTTTTTTGGAGTCTCAAAACCTAAATACCATGGATAATTTTTGTCCTCCACAAAAGCCCACTAACCTTCAGCAGTACAAATAGTATAAGGGCTGGATGAATGAGTGTTTTAACTTGATATTCTGCTTTACAGAACCCACAAAACAGAATATTTTTTTATTTCTGGTTTAAATGCAAATGAAGAAATCTGATCTTTATAAGCTTTAGAAAAAGTAAGCTTACCCCTTTGTGGTTCTCTTTGACTGCTATGATAAAATTGCTTTTGTGTTTGCGTGTCTATATAAAGAAAATCTACACTTTCATTAAAAGCAACAGACAACAGAATATCTATAAGCAAATAAATTAAAATCATGACCTTCAAGTTAACTCGATCCCATGGCATTTCTGACGGACCACATAAGTAACTTGGTGATAAATCACATAACTAAAAATAATTTATGGGGTTATCTGATTCTTGAGTTTTGCACCAATTGAAACATGTCACTACTGATTTGATAAATATGGGCTCTGTGTGCTGAAGCGATTGATTAATGCACTACCGAACCATCTCTAGGTTAATGCCTTTATATGTGGCAGAGTGTTTGCCAACAGCACATAGAAAAGGACAAGAAACAACAGTACCAATAATATTTTTTTAAATCACTTTATTTTTGTGTCAAATCATCATTATGATTTCCTAAAAATCTATTCAAGGTTAAAAATGATCACTGTAAAATTTACTTACAACAAAACAATACATTTCATAGATTATTTGATTATTCTCTTTTTTATTACAGTTGCTAAACTTTGGTAGTCTATATACAATTTTAAATATAGTGTTTTAATATTTGGTGATTTAAATAATATAGTAATAAAGACATTTTAATTATATGAAGAAAATAAGATTTTTTATGTTTAAAATAAAATCTATAAACATATATCTAGTCATATTTTAACTTATGTATAATGAAAAGATTATCAAGGCCTGTTGGCTTTAATTCCAGGATAAGTTAGTCTCAGAGACTTTCTTGTGTAAAAAAGACCACTAAATGGCTTAAAACATAAACATTATTGGGACCGGAGCAGTGGCTCAAGTGGTAAGACATCTGCCTTGCCTGCGCTCATCTAGGATGAATCGTGGTTAGATCCCTGGGCTAACCATATGGTCCCACATGCCAGGAGCAATTTCTGAATGCATAGCCAGGAGTAACCCCTGAGTGGGTGTGGCATAAGAGCCCTCCCAAAAAATCCATAAACATTATTGTCTCACAAGCATGAAAACAAGACATTGTTAGATAGGACTAAATACTCCAAATTCTCTAGAAGATGATCATTTTTGTTTATTACTATTATTTAAAGATTGTTTGAAATCTTGGCATTTTTATAGTTTAGTGTAATCTCATTTTATATGATATTCTGTTATGTTTTATGTTTACACTGTGTTATGTTTTAGTGTTTAGTTATCTTTTTGTTTAAATCAAATTAGATTTGGAGTAGGTTTATACTCACACAAATATGTCTTCATCTTTAATTTTGCAGATTACTTCTGTTTTTTGATGTGTGTGTGTGTGTGTGTGTGTGTGTGTGTGTATGGTTGTTGTTGGACAAAACTTGGTAGAACAGACTCTGCACTCAGGAATCATTCTTGCTAGGCTCAAGTGACCATTTGGGATACCAGGAAAAAAGTTGGTAGTGTGCAAGCAAACATTTAGCCACTATGCTATTGTTCTAGCCCCAGTGGTTATTTCTGGATACAACAACATTCATATGTTCAGAGTAGATTTCACATGAAAGAAAGATATTCTTCAATGCAGTAAATATATTGTAGTGTAAAAAAAAAGAAAAAGTAAGACTACAAGGAATTAATTTTGGTTCAAAAATGCATTGAGAACTTTAGATATTTTAAGAGATCAAGAGGAGAAATGAATACATGATAATACATGATAATGGATACATGATAATCAGAAAGCATGGGTGAATTTTGTAAATAATTTTACTCTGTAAAGAATTTTAATTATTCAGGTGCTAAAAAAACCTTTCACTGATTTTTAATTAATTAAAGTCTTATATGCGGGGTCAGAGTGATAAGGAAGATTGGAAGCATATTTTAAGAACTTTACTGGAGATCGCAAGTAAAGGAAATTACAAGTAATACTTAAAGGAATAAAATTGGAAGCAAGTTTGATGCTTAATAAGTGCTAAGTGGATATAGCTCTGGGCAGACTAAAATAAATAAAATAAGCATGAGTCTTACACACATTATCTTATAATTTAATAGTTTATACAATGGTAATACAAATGATAACTTAATGTAGTGTACACTAAAAGTAATATAAAGAATGGTAGATGAATATTTTCACATTAATAAAATATTTTAATCTGGTAGGTCATTGGTTCGTTATCTTCTTTTTTTTTTTTTTTTGGTTTTTGGGCCACACCCGGTGACGCTCAGGGGTTACTCCTGGCTATTCGCTCAGAAGTCAGAAGTCTTTCCTGGCAGGCACGGGGGATCGAACCGCGGTCCGTCCTAGGTTAGCGCAGGCACCTTATCTCCAGCTCCACCACCCGGCAAGGTCATTGGTTTGAATTTTGGCATCCCCTATGGTCCCCAGAGCCTGCCAGGAGCGATTCCTGAGCACATAGCCAGGAGTAATCCCTAAACATAACTGGGTGAGGCCCAAAAGCCAAAATATAAAGTTATGCCTGGTTAAAGGGTGTAAAAATCTTGCAGTATAGCTGAAATGATCATTATAAGATTTATGGTGAAAAATAACACATTAAAGGGGAAAAATGCTAGAAAATACTGACCAGATTATCCTAGCAGCTTATTTAAACTTGAAATGCATTCTAATGACAGGTGATAGATTATTAGATGCCATTATCTTTGGTGTTTAGGGGATTCTCTTGGTACTGCGCTCAGCGATCATTTTTGACAGTGCTATGGATTCAGTGGGTCAAATGCAAGCCTAGTGTATGTAAAGTATTGTTCTTGTCTACTGTACTGTAATTCTAAACCCAATTATTATATCCTAATTTTAATTAGGATGGTATACATAAATATTGATATATTAAATGACGAATGTTCTTGTTTATGGAAAATCATTAAAGGTACTAGAAAATAAGGAGAAAAAACAGTTTAGTTCTCCAGACATTAGTTCATGTAAAATATAGTGTAGGATGTAATCAGAGTTGTGAAAGTGGGGATAAGAATAAAAAATTTCCCAGGATATTTAATAATAAGACACAAAATTTTGTATTTAAGGAGATAAGTAAGGTAAAAATAAAGTATCCCAATTTTAAGAATTCTGAAATATGAAAAAGATGGAATAGTTCATTCACATTAATGGTTGAAGATAAAAATCTGAGAAGCACAATAGACATTTTAAAACTCCCTTATGGGTACATTTAATAAAATTTTAATGATTACGAAATGAGCAAATCAATAACAGTGAATTTTAATTAAGGAAGAGATTTTATGAAATAAAATATGAGAAAAATCTAAATGTAATTTTTTAGTTAAATAATTGTACTTGAACTAAAATAAAAACACAATAAGGAGCTTCAGTGGCATAAATGCAAATATAAAATTGGTGAGCTCAGGGATACATAGGGGAAAATGTAATAAAAGAATAGAAAGCAATTAAAAATACCCATGATATTTAAGGGCACCATGAAGAGTAATAACATTTGCATCTTAAAGTCCAGAATACAAGAAATTAAGAAAGGGAAGGAAATAATGGTTGAAGTAACTATAATTGAGAATTACCTCAGTTTGAGGGAAGAGACACATACTCTGATCCAGGAAGCTCAATGATTCCTAAATAAATAAATTCAAACAGATAAATACTTAAGTTACATTATAATTAAAATGATAATACTTAAGATTTAAATATAGTAAACAAAGAATGAATTTCTAAAAGCAGATAACAATAAACACAGGTCAAATACTATAATGGCAAATGATCATATTAAAAAATAGCTCCCTAGGACCCAGGAGATAGCATAGAGGTAAGGCACTTGTCTTTCATGCAAAAGGTCATAGGTTCAAATCCCGGTACCCCATATGGTCCCCCATGCCTGCCAGGAGCAATTTCTGAGCATGGAGCCAGGAGTAACCCCTGAGCACTGCCGGGTGTGACCCAAAAACAAAACAACAAAAAAAAAAAAACCACAAAAAACAAACAAAAAAAATAGCTCCCTATGAAAGTCAGGAATAACCATATTTTATTCAGATAAATTATATTTCAAACTAAAACAAAAGTTAGAAATAAAAATGAATAGAACATAGTATCAACTATTCTACTTCAAGAGTAATTCTATATGCATGCAATTAAAGGGTATCACAATATATGTCAATGATTAATAGACCCAGAGAACAACATTAACAGTGCAATAATAGTTGTAAATTATTTTAATACTCCACTTTTACCATTGTGCATATCAACTCCAAAAACTCAATAAAGAAACATAAAACCATAAATAAGGAATTAGAAGAATTGAACTTCATAGACATCTATAGGTCTCTTTAGTCCCAACAAATTAAACAGACATTCTCCAGTATATATTGAGCTCCACCAGGATAGGTTGTATTTTGGGACTCAAAAATGTAAATGAATCCATGTAGACTAAAATGGTTTTAGGAATGTTTTCATTAATAATAATTAATGTTATTAATTATAGAGATTAAGCATAATAAGTGAATTTGAGGAAAACTATAACACTCTAAAACTAAATAACTATTCAGTACTCAACATGAGAAAAAGTAGTTAGAAGAGTGGCCAGGAATAAGCATTTCTGGTAAAAGAAAGAAAAATTCAATAAAAATAGTAATAAGATCTTACCTCAATGAAAAAGGCCATATAAAGTTATAAAATATATAATAATAACATCTTTCTTAATGTGAAAATTGTAAATATTTTCCTGTAATCTGTGTAATGCAATATTTAATATTTTCATACTAATATTTAGCATAGTACTATTATTCCTAGTCAGAGCAATGAGTAAGTACAAAATTTTAATTATTATAATTTGAAAAGAAGGGGCCGGAGAGATAGTATGGAGGTGAGGCATTTGCCTTTCATGCAGAAAGTCATTGATTCAAATCCATCTGGTCCCCTGAACCTGCCAGGAGCGATTTCTGAGCATGGAGCCAGGAGTAACCCCTGAGTGCTGCCGGGTGTGATCCAAAAACCAAAAAAAAAAAAAAAAAATTGAAAAGAAGTTAAAATATAACTATATTCAGATCATATGATATTATATATAGAAACCCTAAAGAATTTATTGAAAAAATATTGAAGACAAGAAGTCTATAAGGAAGGTGAAAACCTATAAAAATTAGCATACAAACGTCAGTAGTACTTTTTTTGTTTAAATTATTTTAAACATCTTTATTTAAACACCGTGATTACAAATATGTAGTTGTAGTTGGATTTCAGTCAGTAAAGAACATCCCCCCTTCACCAGTTCAACATTCCCATCACATGTCCCAGATCTCCCTCCTCCCCAACCCACCCCCACTGTACTAGAGACAGGTTTTCTACTTCCCTCATTCATTCACATTATTAGGATAGTTTTCAATGTAGTTATTTCTCTAACAGCACTCAATAATCTTTGTGGTGAGCTTCAAGTCGTGAAGGTGTGGCACATATGTAGTACATATACACAATGGAATATTATGCAGCCATCAGGAGAGATGAAGTCATGAAATTTTTCTATATGTGGTTGTACATGATAGTACTTTTATATACAAACAAAAACAGAAAAGAAAGACATGAAAAAATAGTCTCATTCTTGTGAAGCTCTGTCAGTACCTTGTTATTAGCATTCAAAACTGGATTAAAAATTAAAAACCTAGATAAATTTTCTTTTTGTTTTCTGTTTTGAGCCACAATCAGCAGTCCTGTGTGTTTAATCCTGGCTCTGTCCAGGAGTCACACCTACTGGACTCAAGAGACTATCCGGGATGCTGGGGATTTAACTTGTATTATCTGTGTGCAAAAGAAAAAGAAAAAATCACCTTACTTGCGGTACTACTGCTTCACCCTCAATCTAAGAATCAACCTTACAAGAGATTTTAAAAAAGTGCTCTTCAGGGCCTGAGCACAGTGAATAGGGAGTTTGCCTTTCATACCGTCAACCTGGGACTGATCTGGCTAGATCCCTGGCACTTCATATATTACCCTTACCCTCCAGAACAATTTCTGAACAGAAAGCCAAGAGTATCCCCTGAGAGCTACCATGTGTGGTCCAAAAAGAAAACAAAATAGGGGCCCGGGAGATAGCATGGAGGTAAGGCATTTGCCTTTCATGCAAAAGGTCATCGGTTCGAATCCCGGTGCCCCATATGGTCCCCCGTGCCTGCCAGGAGCAATTTCTGAGCATGGAGCCAGGAGTAACCCCTGAGCGCTGGCGGGTGTGACCCCAAAACCAAAAAAAAAAAAGAAAAAAAAAAGAAAAGAAAACAAAATAAAAAAGTGTTCATCACAAAATAATGACATGTCAAACTACTGACATGATATGTTTCTTAACTCTGACAGATTTCAAAAGTGATACAGGAAACTAAATAAAATTATCACATGTTTATGGGTTAAAATAATTCACAATATTAATATAAATCTTTCCACAAAACTTTACGCAATTATTAAGGCATAGAAAAAATGCTACTACAATTAGTATGAAACCCCCTACTACTGAGGTAAATTATTTTAATCTATATGTATATATCAGATATATATGATTTTTGGGGGGTCACCCCTAGTGACGCTCAGGGGGATCGAACTTTGGTCTGTCCTTGGCTAGCGCCTTCATATAACATGTATATATGGTTGTAAATTATACTACTAAGCAGCTTAGATTGCATGGGTATAACTTAATTTTAATACCCAGCACCATAAATGATCACCTGAGTACCTCAAATAGTGATCCCTGAGCTCAAAGCGAGGAACAAAACCTGTGCACAGCTGGATGTGGCCCAAAAATTACCGCACAAAATTAGCAGAAGTGCTAAATACTTTTCAAAAAACATACAGATGGCCAACAAACACATAAAAATTCTCATTATCACATACTCTCATAGAAATGCAGATCGAGCTGAAAATAAAGTGGTTTTTTTTTCCACATCTGTGTTAGAATGCCCTAACAAACAATCCTAATAACATTCATTGTTGATGAGAAGGTAAACACTGTCAGCATCTGTGGAAATAATATGGATCCTTATTTAAAAAAAAAATCACAATGAACTATGTCAATTCTGTGATGCATTTTTTTTACTAAATAGATAAATTCTTAAAAACAGAAGAATCAGAAACTACCTCAAACTAGAGCACAGTTCTGGCATGTATGAAGCACATAGCTTGATTCCACTCACTGAATTATTCCTGAAGCACTACCATAGTTGATCCCTGTACAATGCTGAGATAATTGTTCCCATTTTTAAATGTTGTACCTGAGCATCATAGAATAATCAGGCCGGTGCAAATAGCTTTCAAGCTTACATCAAAGGACTGGACCTTTTCAGAATTGACCCTAGGGTCAGAAGTATCATTGTCATGACCCTAACATATTAAAAATATATCTGCCATATTAGCCAACACTTTCAATAACTTGAAAAGACATGCAAGTCTCTGTCTTTTCACATTCTCTTTTCCTTCAACAATTGGAAAAAGACTTGCAACATGTGTATAGAAGGAGCTTACCTTGTATGGTGATGACCTAAATTCAATCCACAGCACCCTATATGATCATGAGTACCTCCATGAGTGAGGAATTATGCATGAAAAAAGACATTGCAATTCATTACATTAGCTAAAAAAATCTAGAAACAATCCATGTACTTGACAATGAATTAATAGTTAAACAAGATGTGGTTCTATAAACACAATGGAAAACTACCCAGATATAATCAAAATTTGCCTTCTTCTACATATATATGGAATTCTAGGGAGTCATACTAAGAAAAATAAATTAGAAGAAAACAAGTTAATGCTAATGATTCGCTAAAATAAGCAATTGAATAAATGCTGTTAGACTATTTTCTGGATAGAGTTACCAAACTGTTGGATACTGATTGGCATTTCAGTCTTGGGTGTTATGTAGTAACCCATGAAACAAACATATTTACTTTATTGTAAGCCAATATGACCTCAAAATTTACTTAAAAATCATTATATATACAATGATTTTGACTATTTTATTAAACTAGCATGTCAATTCTAATTTTCAGGGTTACATATTTCTTAAATATTTTATGAACTTCTTAAGTTTAATATTTGCACCCTTAGTTTACTTTGAGAACTTCACACTGATTTGAAAATGACATGAAATTACATTGAAAGATTGCTTCTCCAAGTTGAGTCACTCACTGAATATTTGTCTGTTCTGTGATGAAATGCCATGATAAAACTTCCTGATTAGGGTCATAAGTCTGAGAAGAGTTTGTCATAATATAGTTTTCAGCCAGCACATTGTCTGACTGCTTCACTCACTACATTAAAATGTGGCAGGCTGGAACTGGAATGGTGGTGCAAATAGTAAGATGTCTGCCTTGCACACACTAGCCTAGGACAGACCAGGTTACGATCCCCAAGTCCCATATGTTCATCCAAGACAGGAACGATTTCTGAGCTCATAGCCAGGATTTATCCCTGAGCATCACAGGGTGTGGCCGAAAAAAACAAAAACAAAACAAAACAAAAATGTAGCAGGCAATTTGTTCTCCAATTTTTAAAAGATAATTCACGGCTCCAGGGACTGGCTTAAGGGTGGGGCTCGCACTCTTGTTCTTAGGGTCTGGGAGGATCTTGCTCCCTTCCTGGAAAGAAACTAAAAAACTCTGCTCCAGGAAATAAGAGAAGATACGCGGAAATGGAAAGATATACCCTGCTAGTGGATTGGCAGGATCAACATGATCAAAATGGCAATACTACCCAAGGCATTATACAAATTTAATATGATCCCTCTAAAGATCCCCATGACATTCTTCAAAGAAGTGGATCAGGCACTTTTGAAATTTATTTGGAACAATAAACACCCTAAAATAACGAAAGCAATCATTGGGAAAAAGAACATGGGAGGAATTACTTTCCCCAATTTTAAACT
The DNA here is from genome assembly GCA_004027635.1 of Crocidura indochinensis. Lineage (NCBI taxonomy): Eukaryota > Metazoa > Chordata > Mammalia > Eulipotyphla > Soricidae > Crocidura > Crocidura indochinensis. Next base: position 11,850 of record PVKC010041888.1, read on the forward strand.
TTACTACAAATCAATAGTTATCAAAACAGCATGGTATTGGAACATGGACAGGCCCCCAGATCAGTGGAATAGGCTGGAATACTCAGAAAATGTTCCCCAGACATACAGTCACCTAATTTTTGATAAAGGAGCAAGAAATCCAAAATGGAGCAAAGAAAGCCTCTTCAACAAGTGGTGTTGGCACAACTGGCTAGCCACTGCAAAAAATTGAACTTAGAC
>PVKC010041889.1:0-12073 GCA_004027635.1 Crocidura indochinensis
AAACCAGAAACAGAGGGAGAAACGCAATCTAGAAGACCCCGGGGAGAGGGTGGAGGATATGGGAGGCAGAATGGGAACGGGGGTGGAGGGAGGACAACTTGGTGATGGGAATTCCCCTGATTCAATGTTTATATGTAACTGGAACATTACTGTGAATGACATGTAAACCACTATGAATAAAATAAAAAAAAAAAAAGATAAAAAGATTCCTAGGTTGGATACTGGGAGATAAAGTTTATGATACAAAAGTTAAATTAGTCCAGCAATGTTTTCAGAAGCTAGACTTCATAATATGTATTTTTTAATCATGGTTAGTTGTTTTATTATGCATTGCTAGAGGACTAGAGAGAATAAAGTTACAGGAATTAAGGCACTTTGCTTGACCTAGGTTGCTCCATCCCTGGCACCACATATGATGCCCTGAGCACCACCAGGAATGATCCTGAGCGCAGAGCCCCTTAGTGCAGTGCCAGGAGCAACACCTGAACAAAGCCAGGGGTGTCCACCCTCCCCAAAAAAACTTCCTAATATTAACAAAAAAATGTTAAAGCACTACGAAAAATATAAGCTAAGTTATGTTGTCTAGAAAAGTATATTTGGGTAATTAAGGTATAAATAAATTTTCAGTGACTTCTAGTTAGTACAGTTTAGTTTAATTTACATGGCGATATCTTAACTTACAGGGTGATATCTTAACTCAATGGAAAAGTTCTGTTTTTTTTGTTTGTTTGTTTTTGGGTTTTTTTTTGGGGGGGGGGTCACACCCGGCAGTGCTCAGGGGTTACTCCTGGCTCCATGCTCAGAAATTGCTCCTGGCAGGCACAGGGGACCATATGGGGCACTGGGATTCGAACTGATGACCTTTTGCATGAAAGGCAAACGCCTTACCTCCATGCTATCTCCCGGGTCCCTAAAAGTTCAAAAGACTGTTCAACAGGAGGAAAACCATGTCGTTGACCTGAGTATCTGATCCCCATCCACACATTAGAGATTTTTGGGTTCTGTCTTGACTATATATTGTTGTTGCTGACAATACTTTTTACTTTTGTTATTGCTGTTGCTGTTACCGATGATTTACCTCCTAGCTTCAGGAAAAGCAATGGATGTCAGCAATGAGAGTTATGCTACAGACTTCATCCTTCTAGGGTTTTCTCATCAGCCCCAATTAGAGCGCATCCTCTTCGTGGTTGTCCTCATCTCCTACCTCATGACTCTGATGGGAAATTCAACCATCATCCTGGTGTCATACCTGGACATCCAGCTCCACACTCCCATGTATTTCTTTCTCTCCAACCTGTCCTTTTTAGATCTCTGTTATACAACCAGCATTATCCCCCAGATGCTGTTCAATCTTTGGGGTCCCAAAAAGTCTATTACATATTGGGGATGTGTGATCCAATTCATCATCTCTGGAGACCTGGGAGCCACCGAATGTGTCCTGCTGGCTGTGATGGCCTATGACCGCTATGCTGCCATCTGCCAACCTCTTCACTATATGGTCATTATGAACCCCCAGCTCTGCCACAAAATGGTACTGGCTACCTGGTTAACTGCTCTAGGCTGTGCCATACTTGTTTGCACTTTGACTTTACAGTTGCCAAGATGTGGGCACCGAGAGGTGGATAATTTTTACTGTGAGATGCCGGCACTGACCAAGCTGGCTTGTGTGTCTTCCAAAGTAGTTGAAACTGTCGTCTTTGTTCTTGGAGTGGTGCTTCTTCTACTGCCATTATCACTTATTCTCATCTCCTATGGGATGATCACACGTGCTGTGATGAGAATCAAGTCAGCATCAAGATGGAGAAAAATCCTCAATACCTGTGGCTCCCACCTCACTGTGGTGACACTCTTCTATGGAACAGCCATTTCTATGTACATGAGACCACCAAATAAGGGCAAATCCCAGGAGGGTGAGAAGTTTCTCACTCTCTTCTATACAGTAATCACACCCAGCCTTAACCCTCTGATCTACACATTAAGAAACAAAGATGTGAAGAGTGCAGTGAAGAGACTGTTGTTTGCAAAAAAATTATCAGGAAAGACATGAGTAATTTATATAGAGAAACGTTCGGAGTGTAGAGAAACAAAGAAATACTACTGACTCTGACCAACAGAAAGAACATGACATGTTTTATTTATACAAAAAAAAGCATTGCTGTTTTCCTTTTTCTTACTTGTAGTTGTTGTTGTTCTATTCTCTTTTGTGTTATTTTGGGCTACACTATTGTGCTTAGCCAATAATCTGGAATTTGCTCCCAGAAGTCACGCACAGACCTTCTACTTACAAAGCATTAGTCTGATGAGCTTCATGTCAAAGAACCTTCCAAAGCATATTTTGGGAGTTTTCTATGTACAAGAGTTGGACTAGCTACTGATTAGGATAAGTAAATATAGCATAAAGAGAAATAAATGGAGAAATAAAGACCTAAATATATGTGCAAATAGAATCCAAGCATCTGACAATCTTAGGACTAACGAAAGACCTAGATAGATATGATAGATATATTAATGTGAAATAAGGTCATTACAGTAATCAAGATATGAATTACTCTCTGACTAATTTGAGAGCATCACAATTTCTGGGTCACACCTAATTTGTGCCAGACAGAGAAGCTTACTGAGATCCATGGACTTTTATAGATATATCAATTGGAAACCTTCTTTAGGAGATTCTACCCACAATCTGGAAATCTTTCTGCTTTCCATTTTCTTTCCTTATATAAAACCTTCTCTGAGTGAATAAAAAAATATGTTAAGACATATTTAGAAAAGGCCAACTAATAGCAACGTGGTACGCATTTGCCTTGCACTCTGCCAACACAGGATGGACCCCAGTTTGAATCTCGGCATCCCATGTGGTCCCCATGCCTGCCAGGAGTGACTTCTGAGAGAAGAGCCAAAAGTAACTCCTGAGTGCCACCGGGTGTGACCCAAAATCAAAAAAAAAAAATAGAAAAACTTAACAATAAAATTTATTTTAATATTTGTGTAAAGGACATATTTTTCTATAAAGTTTCACATTACTTTCCTTTATAAAATTCGAGTCTCTTTTATACACCTAACAATAATGTGACAGGAGTCTCTGTCCCTAAAAATAAGTGCCCAGCAATCCCCACTACAATCTCTGGCCTTGAGGTCTCTGGGCCTATGATAGGGCCACCATGACAAAGTCCTGCTTCCTACTCTGGTTCCATCACACACTCCAGGGACAATAGGTCTCAGCTTCTCCTCATCTACTCCCAGGAGAGAAGCTGCTGGTCATTATCTCCCTCTATTTTCTTTCCCAATTTTCAGTGTAAATCTATAGAGAGTGTTTTGCACAAAAAATAAAAACCCTAAGAGAGATTGAAATAATCAGGTCAGAAGAGAACACCCCCACCTCAGAGCAAAAAATACCCCAGACACTTATAGGAGACACAAATTCAAAATCATCTTCTATAAATAGAGCCAGAGGATCTGAGCATCTATTATAGTGAATAGCTTTTTTTTACTCCTCTCTTGCCTAATAAAGAGTTAAAGTACTTTCCTGTCAAGTAAAGTGGTCCCTAAACCAACAGCATCAGTATCATTAGAAAACTTAGAAAGACAAACTTGAGGTCTCATCTCAGACCTACTGTACCAAAAATCTAAGGGTTTAAGGGTCACCCACCTATGTCACCATAAGCTCTACATGAGATGAGGCTAATGGTTTGAGAGTCAGTACTAGAGACATAACAGTCAAGCTAAATATGCAAGACCTAGTTTAGACACAACAAAATCACTGATGCTCTCAATCATTTCTATAATGATGAAAACCTGGTCAATCAAGTGGGGGACTGGGGAGCATTCAGTGTAGAACACTTATTTTTCGTGTGGAGACCCTAGTGGTGTATGTCTTACCGGGCAAAAATGAAGAAAAAACGGTGTAGCATAAGGTAAGTTATTAAAACACGGGAACATTTTAATTTTGCAAAATAGAATTGATCCTGGCAGTCCTGCAACCCCGCGCCACCTGAGGTACATTGGGGCTTCCCCTGTATGAGAGCCTGAGAACAACCACTGCTACTTCTGGAATGGGAAAATTGCTCATTTCACTTTGACTCACCAAGTTTGACTTTATCTTACTGACATTCAAAGAAGTCTGAATCCATCTGTGCTGGAAAGGAACCACCCCCTTCTCTAACAACACCTGTTTCAGAGCCTGAATATCCTCTCTGCTAGGGACCCCCCTGCTCCCGTAATATCCTGGTCACGCCACCTCAAACTGACAGTAACCTCCCGTAAGTTAGTCACCTAGGTGAAGGAGGTTGAAGGGAATATAGCTGCCTTTTACAATACCCGTATCTCTGTGAGCCCCAAATGTACACTCAGATCAGCACCTATATTTTAACATTTATTTACTTTTTCAAGGAGCATTCCTTTGGAATTTGTCACTTATATCATCCTTTTTATTTGTTTTTTTTGGGGGGGTAGTTTGTGGGGAGGCCACACCCGGTGATGCTCAGGGGTTACTCCTGGCTATGCACTCAGAAATCCGTCCTAGCTTGGGGGATCATATGGGACCCCACGGTGTGCCATAGGCTAGAGCCAGCAAAGCAGATGCCTTACCGCTTGCACCACCATTCCTGCCCCATATCATCCTTTTTAAATAGTAAAAATGACACTGAGATATCAGAAGAATATCAAAAAATGGGGAAAACAAAACAGCTTTAGGGTATAGAACCCAGATGAAGCGAGTTGGGCATTTTCTTTGCAGGTGGTCAAGTCAGGTTGGACACATATTCCATTCATATGTTTCTCCAAACTGTAATTCCTGAGTGCAGAGCCAGAAGTAACCCCTGAGTATTGTTAGGCGTGGCCAAAAAACAGGCAAAAAATTCTCAGAATTTTATGTGTAAGACATACAACTCAATGGAATATAGACATTTTGAGTAGAGTAAATTGAGAGAAGCACCTTGGAAAGAAAATGTTTGCAAAAGTTCTTATTCCATGGCCCAAAAATTTCTCTTCCAAATATATGCCCAGGAGATATTCTTCTGTATAGGCTAACAAAAAACATATGCTTAATGGGGTGAAAGCAATAGCACAGAGTTAGAGTGTTTGCCTTGCATGCAGCCAACACAGGACAGACCCTGGTTCAAATCCCAGCATCCCATATGGTCCCTGGAGCCAAAATCGTGCAGAGCCAGGAAGAACCCCTGAGCGCCGCAGGGTATGACCCAAGAAACAACTGGAAAAAAAAATGACATATGTTTAAGGTTCTTCGTAATTTAGCTTTTTGGACAAAGAAGTTGAAGAGCTATTTTATAGATAGTAAAATTGAGGCTTTAAAACATACTGATAGTAAACACTGCAGTGTAAGTCACTGGCTTCCAATCATGTTTTGCTCTTGATTCTATAGATAAAGAAATTAGAACATCAATGTAGGCCTTTGTAGTGAGGGACTGGACACCTGTTTGATCTAAACTACTATTTCCATTTTTGCAGGGTGTTTGTAGCATAAAAGAGTGTAATGGCTTTGTGTTTCTCCTCTTCTGATTGGTTTGATCATTTCTCCTCTCTATACCCTGGCAGCTACAGCACTCGGAGTACCTACAATTTAGACGATTGTGTTTCATCATAGTGTTATTCTAGATCCCACATATTAGTGATATCATTCTGTATTCATCCTTCTTCTTCTGGCTTACTTCATTTATCATAATATTTTCTAGTTCCATCCATGTTGTTGCTAATTGCATGATTGTATCATTTCTTTTGTTTGTGTAGTATTCCATTTGTGTATATGTATCTCATCTTCATGATCCACTCATCTTTTGTTGGACATCTAGGTTGGTTCCAAATCTTAGCTGTTGTGCTGAGTGCTACAGTGAATAGTGGTGTGTATACATATTTTTGGATGAATGTCCTTCTATCTTGGAGATAGATACCCAGGAGTGCAATTGATGGGTCATATGGCAGTTCTATTCAGAGTTTACTGAGAAGCATCCATACTGTTTTCCATAGAGGTTGGATCAGGTAGAATTCCCACCAGCAATGAATTAGAGTCCTTTCTTACTACATCCCCACCAACAGAGGTTGGTCCCATTATTTTTGATGTGCCACCCTTACTGATGTAAGGTGGTACCTTATTGTTGATGTGTGCCATTCTCACTGGTGTAAAGTGGTACCTCAATGTTGTCTTGTTTTGAATTTCTCTAATGATGAGTGATAGTGAATATGTTTTTATGTATCCATTAGCCGTTTGTTGATCTTCCTTGGGGAAGTGTTTATTCATTTCTTCTTCCCATTTTTATGAGTTTTTTTTTTTTGGTTTTGTAAAGATAATCTTAGTGATTTCTTTATATATCAAACCTTTAATTGATGTGTTGAGTGCAAGAATTTTTTCTCATTTTGCTAGCTGTCTTCTAGTTTTAGCCCATGTTTCTTTTGCCATATAGAAACTTTTTAGTTTGATGTAATTCATTTATTTAGATTTGAAGCTATAGCTCTTGCTATTGGCATTTTTGAGGTATAAGTCTTGAAGTGTTCTGCCCATGTTTTCCTCAATAAATTTGATAGCTTGGGGTCTGAATTCAAGGTCTTTAATCCATTTTGAATTGACGTTTGTGTAAGGTGTGAGGTGTGAATCAGTCTTTAATTTTCTACAAGTGCTTATTCAGTTGTTCCAACACAATTTATTGAAGAGACTGTCTTTATTTCATATCAATTTCTTGGCTCCTTTGTCAAATATTAGTTGATCATATATTTGGGGGAATGTCAATGGATATTCTAATCTGATCCATTAGTCTGCCACTGCTTTGTTCTAGTATCATGCTGTTTTGATAACTATGGCTTTTTAGTAAAGCTTCAGGATTTTTTCTTTTTCAACAGAACCATAGAACATGAATCAGCTTGTTCTGCCTCATAAATTGAGGGGAAAAAGTGGATTGTACCAGGGCAAGCAGTCTCATGAACATTGACTGAAAATAATAATAAAACAAAAGATCAGACCTAAATACCAAACCCAAAGTAATGGCAACTGTGTCAAGAGACCCAAACTGGGCCCGGGAGATAGCATGGAGGTAAGGCATTTACCTTTCATGCAAAAGGTCATCGGTTCGAATCCCGGTGCCCCATATGGTCCCCCGTGCCTGCCAGGAGCAATTTCTGAGCATGGAGCCAGGAGTAACCCCTGAGCACTGCCGGGTGTGACCCAAAAACCAAAAAACAAACAAACAAACAAACAAAAAAGAGACCCAAACTACAACAAGCTATCTATTCACAAAAGAAACGTGTTACACTAGCAGTTCAGGGGGCTAAGGAGGAGGATGCTGGAAACAGGGAAGGAGGAAGGTCAACACTGGAAGTGGGAATTGCCCTAATTCACTGTCACTATGTACTTTAAATATAACTGTGAAAGACTTCACATTGGTCTCAATAAAAATTATAAAATAAAATGAATAATAAAAATAAATAATATATAATATAATGTAAAACAATAAAATAATAAAATGATAATTTAGCTTTTGGAGTTAATAAAAGCTTAAATCTGCAAAAATATTGTGACTGAGAACTCTAGGGATTTTGGGAATTGGGCATCCAGCAACCCCAGCCTCACCTCCATAATTCTGGAAGCCCTGGAAGCCACACTTATGACAAACAGCCACAATCATGTCTGTTCATGATTGCCAGAGTCATGGACTCATTTCACTCATGTGGAACAAGGTGCCCTGATGACTCTGGGCACCTCAGGAGGTGAGCAAAGCATATCCACACCCTGCCAAGGCCTGAGCAGTTGTACTCACACCCACAGTTTTCTGCCATTCTAATGACCCAATGTCACTGCTTTTCCATTCATCTCTACAGAGACACCCGAGATGTGCCAGTTTGGGGGCTGAGAACTCAGGACTTTTAGGAGTCAAAGCAGGCAACCTTCCCCTGCACCTCTGTACTTTTGGAAGCTACCAGTCACACCAATGAGCCACCATGTCACCTGACTGGCTCAGCTCCACAGATTCTGAACTTCTGTAAGTCAACGCCACAAATGAGACCACATGATACCTGCATGTTTCTCAATACTGAAAAACCAGTAGAAATACACCAAAGTAGATACACTAAATTAGAAATTGTCAATGAAGTCACTTAGGCTTAACAAACAAAACCAATAATATAATGCCTACCTAGCACCAAATTAGATACACCAAGTTAGAAATTGTCAATGAAGTCACTTAGGCTTAACAAACAAAACCAATAATATAATGTCTACCTAGCACCAAACAGGTTAGTAAACATTCAGACAATGACCCCATAATGAGATATGACAATTTTCACAAATTTTCTTTTTTTTTTTTTTTTTTTTTTTGGTTTTTGGGTCACACCCGGCAGTGCTCAGGGGTTACTCTGGCTCCATGCTCAGAAATTGCTCCTGGCAGACACGGGGAACCATATGGGGCACCGGGATTCCAACCGATGACCTTTTGCATGAAAGGCAAATGCCTTACCTCCGTGCTATCTCCTGGGCCCCACAAATCTTCTTTTAATAAATCTTTTTTCAGTAATTTCATTTCCATTTAGTTGTAAAAAGCAATATTAAGGAAATTGTACCTGCCAGAGAAGTGGTGGGATATTATGGAAAATATTGGTTTTGGTGATGGAACACTAATGCTAGAAGTGTATTTTCAGCAACTTTGGAAAAAATAATATTTAAAAAAAGGAAACATGTGTTGTTATTGTTTTTGTTTTTGATTTTTGGACCACACCCTTGGCACTCAGGGTTATTGCAGGGTCTGCATTCAAAAAATACTACTGGAGGGGAAGATATAGAATGCTGGAGATCATTAAGGGATACATACAGCAGGAAGAAATCACTTTCCAAAACATATATGCACCAAATGAGGGGACAGCAAAATATTTAATAAGATTGTTGACAAATCTGAAAAATAATATCAATAACAACACAATAATTGTGGTGGACCTCAACATGGCATTGTCAACACTTGACAGGTCAACCAGACTGAAATCCAACAAGAATATACTAGACCTGAAAAGAGTAATGAAAGAAAGAGGCCTAGTATATATAGATAGATAGATAGATAGATAGATAGATAGATAGATAGATAGATAGATAGATAGATAGATAGATAGATAGATAGATAGATAGGACACTCCACCCCCAGAAGCCTAGATACACATTCTTCTCTAATTTACATGAAACATTATCCAGGATAGACTACATGCTAGTACATAAAACATACCTCTATAATATCAAGAGGATAGAAATTTTGCAGGCTATCTTCGCTGACAACAGGCCCTGAAATTATATGAGAACTACAAAGGGATACAGAAGAAAAACTTTACTAACAGCCTAATACTGAATAACCAGTGGGTCCGAGATGAAATCAAAGCGGAAATCAAAACCTTCCTGAAAACAAATGACAATGGAGACACACACTATCATAACCTATGGGACACAGCAAAAGTGGTACTGAGAGGAAAATTTAAAGCTTTGCAAGCATACATCAGGAAAGAAGAAAGGCATACCTGAATAGCTTAATGACGCAGCTCATAGAATTAGAAAGTGCTCAATAGGGTCCAGAGAGATAGCACAGCAGCCTTTGCCTTGCAAGTAGCCAATCCAGGACCAAAGGTGGTTGGTTCGAATCCCAATGTCCCACATGGTCCCCGTGCCTGCCAGAAGCTATTTCTGAGCAGACAACCAGGAGTAACCCTGAGCACCGCTGGATGTGGAACAAAAAAACCAAACAAAAAAAAAGTGCTCAACTAAAGGATCCAAAAATAGGGAGTCAAGGGCCCTGGACATAGCATGGAGGTAAGGTGTTTGCCTTTCATGCAAAAGGTCATTGGTTCGAATCCCGGTGCCCCATATGGTCCCCCGTGCCTGCCAGGAGCAATTTTTGAGCATGGAGCCAGGAGTAACCCTTGAGCACTGCCGGGTGTAACCCAAAAACCAATATATATATATATATGTATGTATGTATGTATATATATATATATATATATATATATATATAGGGAGTCAGAAGGAAATAACAAAGCTGAGAGCAGAAATCAATGAAGTGGAAACCCAAAAAACAATCTGAAAGATCAATAAAAGCAGAACTTGGTTCTTTGAAAAAATAAACAAGATTGAAAGACCACTGGCAAAACTAACAAAGAAAGAGAGAGAAATTTGATAACTCATACTAGGAAGAAAAAAGGAGAGATCACTACTGATATGGCAGAGATTCAAAGAGTAATCAGAAACTACTTTGAGAAGCTCTACGCCATTAAAAATGAGAACCTGGAAGAAATGGATAAATTCTTGGACTCTTATAATCTTCCACGGTTGAAGAGGATGTAGCATATCTAAACAACCCCCATCATTATTGATGAATTTAAAATGGGAATCAAATGTCTGCCCAAAAACAAAAGTCCAGGCCCAGATGAATTTCATTATAAATTCTTTCAAACTTTCCGAGAGGAACTACTACCAATCCTGGCAAGACTCTTTCATGAAATCGAAAAAACAGAAACACTTCCAAATACCTTTTATGAAGGCAACATCACCTTGATACCTATAACAGACAGAGATGCAACGAAAAAAGAAAATTACAGACCAATATCGCTGATGAATGCATGTGCAAAGATCCTCAACAAAATCCTGGCAAATAGGATCCAATGCCTCATTAAGAAGATCATCCACTACGATCAAGTAGGTTTCATCCCAGGAATGCAAGGATGGTTTAACATCCATAAATCTATCAACATAATACACAACTTCAACAACAAGAAAAATAAAAAATCACATAATTATCAATAAATGCAGAGAAAACATTTGATAAGGTTCAACACCCATTCTTGATCATAACTCTCAACAAGATGGGAATGGAAGGAACTTTTCTCAATATAGTTAAGACCATCTACCACAAGCCAGTGGCATATATTATCCTCAATGGAGAAAAACCAAAAGCCTTCCCTCTAAATTCTGGCACAAGACAAGGCTGTCCTCTCGCACAACTCCTATTCAAGATAGCACTGGAAGTACTCGCTATAGCAATTAGGCAAGAAAAGTATATCAAGGTAATACAGATAGGAAAGGAAAAAGTCAATCTCTCGCTTTTTGCAGATGACATGATACTCTACTTAGAAAACCCTAAAGACTCTATCAAAAAGCTTCTAGAAACAATAGACTCATATAGCAAGGTGGCAGGCTACAAAATTAACACACAAAAATCAATGGCCTTTCTATACACCAATAGTAATAAGGAAGAAATGAACATTAAGAAAACAACCCCATTCAGAATAGTGCCATACAAACTCAAATTCCTTGGAATCAACTTGACTAAAAATGTGAAGTACCTATATAAAGAAAACTATAAAACTCTGCTCCAGGAAATAAGAAAGGACAAGCAGAAATGGAAACACATACCCTGCTCATGGATTGACAGGATTAACATCATCAAAATGGCAATACTACCCAAGGCTTTAAACAGATTTAATGTGATACCTCTAAAGATCCCCATGACATTCTTCAAAGAAGTGGATCAGGCACTTCTGAAATTCATTTGGAACAATAAACACCCTAGAATAGCTAAAGCAATCATTGGGAAAAAGAACATGGGAGGAATTACTTTCCCCAACCTTAAACTTTACTGCAAAGCAATAGTTATCAAAACACCATGGTATTGGAATAAGGACAGGCCCTCAGATCAGTGGAATAGGTTTGAATACTCAGAAAGTGTTCCCCAGACATACAGTCACCTAATTTTTGATAAAGGAGCAAGAAGTCCTAAATGGAGCAAAGAAAGCCTCTTCAACAAATGGTGTTGGCACAACTGGCTAGCCACTTGCAAAAATCCCAGCTAACTTAGACCTGGATGAAAGACCTTGATATCAAACCCGAAACCATAAGATATATAGAACAAAACGTAGGCAAAACACTCCAGGACATTGAGACTATAGGCATATTCAAGGAGGAAAATGCACTCTCCAAGCAGGTGAAAGTAGAGATTAACAGATCGGAATACATTAAGCTGAGAAGCTTCTGCACCTCAAAGGAAATAACACCCAGGATACAAGAGCCACCCACTGAGTGGGAGAAACTATTCACCCAATA
>PVKC010041890.1:0-12084 GCA_004027635.1 Crocidura indochinensis
TGCAGGAAGCCCAATCACAGCAATACCAGTAATGGAACCTGGTGCTCCCTGCAGTATAGAAGCATGTACTCCAGCTCTGGGAGCTGTTGCATGATCCCAGCCTCGAACTTTCTTATTATTTTTGATTAAAATTTTGAATAAAGTATTAATCTTTTCTCTTTTTGTTCCTGGGACACACATGGTGGTGCTCAAGATTTATTCCTGACTTTGTGCTCAGTCATATGTGGTACATGGGAAAGAGCGGGTAGAGTAGGATAGAACTGGATTAGTTACACACCAGGCAAGTAACCTTGCCCACTGTACTATTTCTCTGGGATTCTTTCTTGTCTCTGTACTCTGGGATCACTCCTGTTAAGCTCAGGGAACCACATGTGGTGCCAGGGATTGATTGTATCAGTTTACCTCGTGCAAGACAAGCTCCCTACTCATCCTGTACTATCTCTCTGGCCCAACCTTCATCATATTTTCTATGGCATGATTAATTGAACACCATTCCTTGCTTGGATATGGTGACACCTTTTTTTTTTCTTTGTCTAGTAAAGATATTTCCTAGTTATCTTTCATGATGCTGAGTTACTATAAATGAATCGGGCAAATGAGGCATTCAAGTTTTGTGGTATGTGACAGCAGAAGGTGGTAAAGTTTGTGTTCCCTTCTAAGTCTTCTACACTATAACTGTAGGGTGCATCCTACTTAAAATACCCTTAAAATGTCCCTTGCTTGCTGTTCTTTATGAGCTCTGCCTTTGATGATTGTGGCCACTCTTGCACAGAGGTACTATCTTTCTTTTACTACATTGAGATCTGCAAGTCTCCGCTGATAAGGTGAAGTTTGCCAAAGGTGGTAAAGAGGTAGGATTTGAACCCAGGATTATTTGAAAAGAAAGCTACTTCTTTCTATGAATAATAAATATTTCCTCATTTTGATAAGGATACTGTAAATGCAAGCTTCCTGTTCTTCATTTTACATCTCAGTTCATTCATTAATAGCTGTACTTTGTATGAGTTCACCTTATTCTCTGTTATGGACTTTGAATTCAAGAGACTCAGATGTGCTTGGGAAAACAAACAACAAACTTCATAAATGTTCATAATCATTTGAGTTGTAGATTTCTATGCTCTTAAGGATGCAGGAGAATTTTGTTCAGAAAAATTATGTCTAATAGAAAGGAGAGTGGACTTTTGAAATGGTAGCTTGATTCCAACCACCATAAGACTACCCTTTGTATTCTTTGTTGAGCAATTTTGCTCAATTGTCACTGCATAAAGAAGGGTTTATGTTTTCATCAGATAGGCTAGGAATATCTGAGCACCGAAGAATGTACCAGGCACTCTGTAGGTCCTAGTGGGTGAGGTGCCTCATGAGCAACCAATTGTATCTTTCAGGACTTCCCAGGCTAGACTGGGAGAATGGAATGGAACCAGATATTAAAGAGTAATTGGGTTTCACTCATATTAAGAACATCCTCCTTCACCAGTGCAACATTCCCATCATCAGTGTCCCCCCGCCTGTATTTGAGACAGGCTTTCTACTTCTCTCATTCATTCACAATGTTATGATAGTTGTCAGTGTTGTTATTTCTCTAATCTAACTACACTCACCCCTCTTTGTGGTGAGCTTCATATTGTGAGCTGGAACTTCCAGCCCTCCTCTCTTTTGTCTCGTAATTATTGCAAAAATGTCTTTTGTTTTTCTTAAAACCCCCTAGATGAGTGAGACTATTCTCTCTCTTCTCTCTCTCTCTCTTCTCTCTCTCTCTGACTTATTTCACTCAGTATAATAGATTCCATATACATCCATGTATAGGAAAATTTCATGACTTCATCTCTCCTGATGACTGCATAATATTCCATTGTGTATATGTACCACAGTTTCTTTAGTCATCTGTTTTAAGGACATCTTGGTTGTTTCCAGAGTCTGGCTATTATAAATAGTACTGCAATGAATATAGGTGTGAGGAAGGGATTTTTGAATTGTATTTTTGTGTTCCTAGGGTATATCACTAGGATTGGTATAGCTGGATCATATGGGAGCTCAATTTCCAATTTTTTGAGGAATCTCCAGATTGTTTTCCATAAAAGCTGGATTAGATGGCATTCCCACCAGCAGTGAATGAGAGTTAAAGGAATATTTAATAAATCAGAATAGTGTCCTCAGTTAATACAAGAAGAAGGCAGGCAGTCCTTGAAGTGCTTCATTTTATCTGCTTGAAGACAGAGTTTTAACTGGGGTAGGCAAAGTCAAAGGGACTTTCTGTTTTTGTTTTTGTTGTTGTTGATCTATGCCCACCAGTGTTCTGGTCACTATTGGGAGTTTATATGCAGTGTCTATAATCAAATGAGGATCAGCAACTCTGGCCCAGGGCTTTTTATTTTTAGCTTGTTGCACAAGATATTTTGGGGTATCTGGGTACAAAGCGCACCATACTTACTGTACATATTATGCACATGGCCAACATGGGTCATCCCTGGCAATGTAAGAATTTTATCAAGGTTTTCCTGTATTTCTAGAGTTAAATATAAAAGTTGTCTATAGTTAAGTGTTAAGTAAAATATTCCTAAAATCCTGTAAGTAGTCCATAATGCACAATTCTGGATGTACAGACTTGGTAAGTTGTTTTTATGTGTATTAGAGTTTGAGAATTTCTTTTTTTTTTTTTTTTTTTTTTTTTGGTTTTTGGGTCACACCCGGCAGTGCTCAGGGGTTACTCCTGACTCCATGCTCAGAAATTGCTCCTGGCAGGCACGGGGGGACCATATGGGGCACCAGGATTCGAACTGATGACCTTTTGCATGAAAGGTAAGCGCCTTACCTCCATGCTATCTCCGGGTCCCCAAGAATTTCTTAATTAAGGAATTTGCCTCAGGATATACATGTTTCTAGTAGTATTGGATCTGAAAATAAAGCTTTGTTGATGTGGAAGGTTATAGTTATAAGGGCAAGTTCATTGTCTTTTTGACCTGTATTAATTTTGCTAGTGTGTATACAGATCAAATATTATCTTTTGAAAATTAATGATACAATACAAATGGGGGAGTGAATAAGTCATTGTCTTATGATTGAAATGGTAATCTCTTGAAACAAGATAAGCTTGCTATCAAACAAGCTTTTATCTGGTACCAGTTGTCCTCTAACCCTCTGAAGATTCTCTTTCAGATAGTTTTCTCTGGTGTCTTTTTAAATATGTCCTTAGGGTCCTGAGAGATAGCACAGAGGTTAGGGTGTTTGCCTTGCAAGCAGCTGATCCAGGATGGACAGTGGTTTGAATCTCTGCATTTTTCTTAAAACCACCTAGATGAGTGAGACTATTCTGTATCTGTCTCTCTGTGTGACTTATTTTACTCAGCGTAATAGATTCCATATACATGGTCCCTTGTGCCTGCCAGGAGTGATTTTCAAGTGCAGAACCAGGAACAACCCCTGAGCGCTGCTGGGTGTGACCCAAAAAACAAACATAAAAAGTTCTTGTGATAAGTGTTTGGTTCTGCCCTCAGGTATACTCAGATTTGAGCCTATGTGAGGAACAACAGTTATGATCTGTTTTAATATATTTTATCTTGAGATTGCTTCTTTTTAATACAAACAAAACAAAGATAAAAATCAAACCACTGAATATTTGGTTTGGATGTTTGGTACCAACTGGCATACAAGTAAGATGCTGGAATGAAAGCATCACCTCTACTATGAGGATAGGAATGAAAATGAAGACAATTAAGGTTGTTTTTGTTATTGTTGTTTTGGACCACATCTGTTTTTTTTTTTTTTTTTTTTTCCTGGCGGTGTGCTCAGGGGTCACTTCTAGTAGTGCACTCCCAGTGTTCAGGGGACCATATGGAGTGTTGGGGTTGTGAGTTGTCCCCCTGCAAGGTAAAATGCCCTGCCTGGTGTGCTATTTCTCTAGCCTCTCCCTAACTAGTGGGATTTTTTTTAAATGACATTTAGTGTGTATACATATGCACAAGTGTGCTGCATATAGAATATACCATAGATTGCATGTTAAGATTAAAGTCTTGTAATATTTTAGGTTAAATGTCTGTCCTTGATATGTTTATCAGTTAGCTTAAAGTTGTAATTCTTGAGGTGGAGATAGAGTCTGCCCTGTCTGAATGTTGGAAAGATTTAGGTGTGCATCAGTGTTCTTTCTGCAAACATTTAGTAAGATTATGTAAGAAGTACTCATCCCAGGGACAGTCAGGGTAGGAAGGGATTCTAGTCTGAAGAGTAATAGATACTAGATTCTAGATTGTATGCTTCAGCAACTCACCAAACATCTGCCACGTGCACTTGGGTAAAAGTCTTTTCTGCAAAGCTTACTATAGGAACTGATGGTTTTGAATATTAAGGACTCAGTAAGAATTTTTTTTTTGGGGGGGAGGGTGTCACACCCGGCAGCACTCAGGGGTTACTCCTGGCTTTACACTCAGAAATCATCCCTGGCAAGCACAGGAGACCATATGGGATGCCAGGATTTGAACCACTGTTCTTCTGCATGGAAGGCAAACGCCTTACCTCCATGCTATCTCGCCAGCCCCCCCTCCCTTTTTTTTTGGTTTTTGGGTCACACCCAGCAGCGCTCAGGGGTTACTTCTGGCTCTATGCTCAGAAATCGCTCCTGGCAGGCTCAGGGGACCATATGGGATGCCAGGATTCAAACCACCGACCTTCTGCATGATAGGCAAACGCTTTACCTCCATGCTATCTCTTCGGCCCCTCAGTAAGAATATTTAACTCAATTTTTTATTTTGGGACTAAACCTAATGGTGCTCAAGAGTTACCCTGTACTCAGGAAATACTTTTGGCATTCTCTGGAGACCATATATGGGATGCTGGGGATAAAACCTGGGTCGTCCACATGCAAGGTAAGTTCCTACCTGCCGTATTATAACTGTACTCATTTAAATCAATTAAAAAAAACTATGTGCACAGGTGTTTATTTGCCTCCTAAGCAGACTCACAAGGTCTTGCTTACTGTTAGTTGGGTTGTATCGTCCAATGCTAGGCTACGGCTTACTAATGTAGAATAAGGAGGTGATGTAAGTAGAGCTCTCCAGACAGTGCTTGGAGGTTGTGAGGTGCTAGGTATTCTTTTTTTAAAGGATTTTGGGTCACACCCAGTGGCACTCAGGGGTTACTCCCTTGCTCTGCACACAGAACTGCTTCCTGGCAATTTTGTTCCTGAAGACCATATGAAATGCTGGTGATCAAACCTGGGTTGGCTGCGTGCAAGACAAATACCCCACCTGCTGTGTTATTGCTTGGCTCAGGTGCTGGAAATCAAGTGTGGGCAAAGCTAACTCTCCAACTCAAGAAGCTTTTGCTTTACATAATAATAAATAATAATAATAATAATAATAAAGCTTGCTTTATTCCAGCTTTGGAATTAGACTTAATTTTGGGGAGCCGGGAGGTGGCGCAGGAGGCAAGGTGCCTGCTGCCTTGCCTGTGCTAACCTAGGACGGACCACGTTTCGATCCCCTGGTTCCCATATGGTCCCCTGTGCCTGCCAGGAGCGACTTCTGAGCGCATAGCCAGGAGTAACCCCTGAGCGTCACTGGGTGTGGCCCCCCCAAAAAAAGACTTAATTTTGATTAATTAGAATAATGCTTGTGTAGTTGAGTTGTGGTGCTCAGGTTCAAAAGATGCATTTCTGATGATTTTGCTACCTTTAGGGTAGCTTTAAACTTTTTTTTTTTTTTGTGGTTCTAGGGGATAAAACACAGGGCCTCACATGTCTTATTCAGAGAATCCTCCAATTCCTGACTGTGGGTTGTGGATGTGATGGGACTAAACTGTTTCTCACAGATAATTAGTTCAGTCGTCATCAACCTCAGAGTGACATGAATGGTACCCAGAATTGGAACCATTGGTGACTTGTGCTTGTTACAATGCTTGTTTTCAAAAATCTGATCTATGGTGTGCCGGTTTCCTTGGTATTGTATCCTAACACCTATCTATTTTGTGTTCTCTGGAAAAACAGAGGGTTGTTCCAGGGCATTCACCCATTCTGTTTCAGGGCCTAGTGATTGTATTACTGTTTTTGTTATTGGAGTTAACAAGATTTCTGCACTACACAATGGTGTCATCCCAGAGCAGCTAGTTTGCATGAGAAAATACATTCAAGGTCATGACCATATCTGAGCCCGGAAGAAACTGCTGTTGATGTTTTGTTTGGCTTCAGCTTTATTCTGGGATGCATAGATAAACTTATTTTCACTTCATTCTGAATTCCAGTGGTGCTTAAAAAGGTGATTTCTATCACTTGTGTATAGGTGATCTTCCTTTTTGATTTGATTAAGTATTATTGTTTGATAAAAACTTCCTCCTTATTACAAGTCAAAAATATGGTGCTATCCAATACCGCCACGTGGCATTGTTCCTCTTTTGCATAGGCACATTAAGATGGGAAAATATTATACATACAAATAAATTCTTATCTAATAGAGATAGGAACACACAAATCTTGTAATGCAATGGGACCTTACACCCTGAACATTGTCATAATGACCTGGCTCAGGCCTTAGAAGAATAGGCATTCTTCATTCACCCTTGAACCAGGGATGCCATCTACGAAACAACCAAGGTTGTCTATAACATCACCTGGGAGCAATACTCTCCCAGGAAAGACACTACTTCTGCTCTCACATGGACCTATTCAAAAGAGACTTCCCTTAACACCCAGAAGACTTAACAGCTTTCAGGACAGGGCTCTCTGCATTGTCCTCTAATTGCGAGGTGAAGCTAGAGGATGCTCCACATCATTCTGACTTTGATGTAGGATATGCACAGATTCCAGGATCTTTAACTTCAGAAACCTGACACCAGCAACAGCGACTGGTGAAAAAGAAAAGTGTATTGGCTCTACAGACAATGACTTGGGTTGGACAACCTAATATGCCTGGAGCCTAGAGTTGGTCTTTTGCCAGAAAACTTCAGGGGTAAGGTCTCCTTGTATTAAGGCCAAGGTTTTTCCTTTCCATGCCCCCATATTTGCTGAGCCTATGTAAACAACAGTTTACATAACACCGTTTTAGCTGTGCTCCTTTGACTCTAATTCTTAAAAAAATCACTAAACTATTAAGGTTGACTTAAACTAATATGCATATGCATGGAACTGTTTAAAAATACTATACCTTCAATGTTAAAGGAATGACATAAATTTTGTGACTTTAGATTGCTTTGTGTACTACTAAGAAATGTTATAATGTACTACAATCTGGAGGGACAAAGTGTGCATGAGTTTTGTTTTATTTTTCTTAATGCTCTTTGACTGAAAGTTCAAAATTAAGGTGTCAGTAAGGGAATTTCTTCTGAGAATTCTGTTTATAGGTGATTGTCTTCCCACTGTAACTTTACCTTGTCCTCTTTCTTTGCATCTTTGATCTCATAATAAAAAAAAATAAAATATAAAAATATATATGGTGCTAGGTGTGCTAGGCTTGAAGACTCTTCTTATTCCTCCCAAAAGAAAGAAAAATGTGATGCCATCTGAATAGTTACTGGTTGCATTCCCCCAGGAATCCTTTGCTATGTTTCTTTTGTTCTTATGGTTACTTATTAATCTATTTTGGTTATGTCTTGCACATTCCATCTTGCAGGATCAGACAGTGCTAAACTTCTAAAACAAAGACCCGTTACACCAGCATCCTTTCACTATCCAGAATTGAGTGCCTTGAAATGTTTGAAAATACTTTTACGCATTCTTCTGTATTATTCACTTTCTTTCTTTTGTTTTGTTTTTGGGCCACTCCCAGTGATGCTCAGGAGTTACTCCTGGCTGTGCGCTCAGAATTGCTCCTGGCCTGGGGGACCATATGGGACACTGGGGATTGAATTGAGGTCTGTCCTGGGTCAGCTGTATGCAAGGCAAATGTCCTACCACTACTCTATCGCTCTGGCTTCTGTATTATTCACTTTCTTATGAGAAGAATTGCTCTTTCTCTTTCAGTTGATAAATGTCACTTTTATCTTAAATTTTATAGTGGCAGTCTCCTATTTTTAAAGTTACTAGATAATAGAAATATTTTATAGAGTTGTCAGAGTAATGTGAAAGTAGTTTCTCTGTGTATTCAGGTCCTTGAGGGCTGTTAAATTTCATGGGTTGTGACTGTGTGAGTATTTTACTTGGTGTCCTATTTCCATATCAATTAGCCTTAATTTTTAGAATTTAGTGGTGAAGGTATGAACTCATTGTGCCAGACTTCTTGTGCCATTTATTGTATTCCTCTAAGTCAGCTTAGAGTTGCATGAAAGGAAGTAATAAACCAAGTCCTAAGAAGGTCCAGATGAAAAGGATTATGACAGGGTACAAAAATATTAGCATGACTGGCCGAGCCGTGTGACTCATTTCTTTTGGAGCCACCATTTTGACAGCTTTTTTGAATCACACATCAATCACAAAGTTGGTATTTTTGGCAGAGTGCTAGACTTGACGCTGTTGCTCACTACAATAACTGCCAAAAGTGAACCAGGAGAATTTCCCTTGAAACCTAATCTCATCACAAACATTTATTTATTCTTTATGAGCACAAGCAAAAAAATTTTTTTCATTGCTCCAAGAAAACTGTTCAGCTTTATCTAAAAGAAAATAAGACCTTCTAACAGGGGTCCTCAAACTTTTTAAACAGGGGGCCAGTTCACTGTCCCTCAGATCGTTGGAGGCCGGACTATAGTAAAAACAAAACTATGAGCAAATTCCTATGCACACTGCATATATCTTATTTTGAAGTAAAGAAGCAAAATGGGAACAAATACAGTATGTGGCCTGCGGGTCGTAGTTTGAGGACCACTGTATCTAGCACTATCTAGTCTTTGTCTATAGGAAGACTTTTGGGGCTAATTTCTATTCAAGAGTGTTCTTTACTCACTCCTCTGTTCTTGTTCTAGGAGTACTGTTTTCAGGGCTAAGAATTTTTGTTCCATTGTTCTCCTAGTGGCTGAGCTTGCTTTGGACTGGCTTCACTGTGTACTGTGTGTAGTTCCTTCTGGGAAGAAATACTGCCCATGAACTTCAAAGGAGGAGCCAGAGACATAGAGTATATCTAGAAAGAAAAATCTGGCCCTTTGTCTCTCTCCATTTCACTCCTCTCTTACAAGCATTCTTTTCCTTCTGTGTAAACAACCTTGTAATGATTGTGGTCTGCTGTGCTGATTCCCTCACTCCCCAATATTCCTCTAAGTAAGGGCTGAGTTTCCATTCATGCAATTGAACATTGTAAAGAATGTGCACTTTGCAGAACGTGGACTTTAATCCTGACCTAGTGATAAAGGGGATATTCTTTTTGTTTTGTTTTGATTTTGCTTTTGCTTTTGGGCCACACCTGGCAGCACTCAGGGGTCACTCCTGGCTATGCACTCAGAAATCGCTCCTGGCAGGCTCAGGGGATCATATGGGATGCTGGGGATCAGCAGCGCACAAGGCAAATGCCCTACCCCTGTGCCCCTAAAGGTTATATTCTTTTTTTTTTTTTTTTTTTTGGTATTTCGGGTCACAACCATTTGATGCTCAGGGGTTACTCCTGGCTCAGCACTCAGAAATTGCCCCTGGCTTGGGGGGACCATATGGGACGCTGGGGGATCGAACCGCGGTCCTTCCTTGGCTAGCGCTTGCAGGGCCGACACCTTACCTCTAGCGCCACCTCTCCGGCCCTAAGGTTATATTCTGAATAAAATACCAGTTAGCGAACAGAAGATATAATCTACATTACTAACTAAATAAAATGTTAAAGAGAAATACCCAGCATTTTTGGCTCCATTTTCTTCAAAGGAGAACTACCTAGAATATTTCAATCCCATCTCTACACATAGGGCAAAAAATAGTCTTCGGTGGTTTTAAGATGATGAAATGGTATTATAATCTATAGGTACTTGGAAATCTTTATTCATTTGGTTTGTAAGGTATTCAAGATGATGCATGTAGTTTTAGGCCATTTAACCCAATTTGGATCCTCTTCATTGGATGAATCTTCCATAAATTATTTGCAGTTGTTCTCATTTTTTATGGATTTTGGGTTTGTAAAATGTGCTTATTTGAGGACATTTATGTGTAATCCCTAAATCAATTCTTATGGTGTTTTTGTGGTTATGGAGCAGAGTGGTAAAACTTTGAGTCACGCTTTCCCAGCAGAAGTGGAAGTAGGCACTCTGTGCCTCTGTAAGTCAGTCTATTCCTCTTCCATTATGTAGTGACATGCTTGTCTTTTATTCTTTTTTAATTTTTTAAAAAATTTTGGTGCTTTTGTTGATGATTTTTCTGGTTTTTTTTTTTTTTTTTTTGGTTTTTGGGCCACACCCGGCGACGCTCAGGGGTTACTCCTGGCTATTCGCTCAGAAGTCGCTCCTGGCAGGCACGGGGGACCATATGGGGAACCCGGGGATCGAACCGCGGTCCGTCCTAGGTTAGCGCAGGCACCTTATCTCCAGCGCCACTGCCCGGCCCCGATTTTTCTGTTTTATCCTCCAAGTACAATGCTAAGGTGCTGTCTAGTATTGGGAAGTGCAAGAAAGCTTTGATATGCCCTTTAGAGAAAATCCTTGTGTTAGATGATCTTATTTCTGATCTAAGTTAGAAAGCTGTTAGCTGTGATTACAGTGTTAATGAATCTGTAAAGTACAGTAAGTAAAATATCAATAAACAAATGCACAAGAACACAGTTTTGAGTATTGATATGACCAGTGACTGATTGAGACCTAACTCTGATTTTCCTCTAGGAAGAATGGTTTGGAATTTGCCAATTCAGTGTTTGTTGTGACTTTCTAAAACATGATACAATTTTCACTATTGTCAGTAGTGAGAGTCAATCATTTGCTATCCTACTGATGGATATTTAAGGTTAATTGTTTATTCGGTTTCCTTCCTTCCTTCCTTCCTTCCTTCCTTCCTTCCTTCCTTCCTTCCTTCCTTCCTTCCTTCCTTCCTTCCTTCCTTCCTTCCTTCCTTCCTTCCTTCCTTCCTTCCTTCCTTCCTTCCTTCCTTCCTTCCTTCCTTCCTCCCTCCCTCCCTTCCTTTCTTCCTTTCTTCTTCCCTCCTTCCCTCACCCCCTCCCTCCCTCCCTCCTTCCGTGCATTGGGTTCTCAGGACTATGCGAAATGTTGAGGTTTTAGTCCAGGTTGACTGTGTGCAAGGCAAGCTACCTGCCAGCTGTATTGTTGCTCTGGCCCTATTTCCAATTTCTTATTAAAAGTAATGTTATAATCCACCCTGTGAATGTCAGTTGAGTTATAGGTTTATATTTCTTGAGGTTTATGTACTTGAATGTATAATTGCTGGATCCTGGACATGTTCTCCTTGAACTTGAAATGATTGTTATTGAAGCACTCTCTAAAAGGATATAGATATCAGGAGTGCAGGGGGTTCTTTAAGAGTCTACTCAGATTTCACCTAATATCAAGGAAGGGATATTTAATTCATACTTAGTATCAGAGATTATGAGTCATGTCACTGAATACCAGAATACGAGGAATTTACAATGTATTTCCAGTGGTAAGATTTAGAAGCATGAACCAAATAGAAAAAACTAGTTGGCATTCTTTCTAAATTTTATCACTGTAGAAGGTAAGTTTAGAGTGGGATCATTTGGGGGAAGCCTTGGTGTAGTGTTAGTGAGCAGCTAATAGGAACATTTGTTACATAGGCTGGGCATCTTACTATGCATTCAGTCATGTTCTTATAGTAGTGAGATATTATAGTTATTAATTCAGTTTTATGAGGAAACAGGTGTGAAGAGATTAGGCAGTTTGCCCAAAGTGGCACAGGAGTAACTGACTGACTCTTTGAATTTAAGTTTCCCTTACCTCTGATTTTTCGGTCTTAACTGTTGAGTTGGTTCTTTGTGCTCCTGTTTGCTCCTTTTCACATCTGCGACTCTGTCCTGAGCTTCAGCCTGTGAATTTTATCTGATCAAAACAATTTAGGGAAATTGGGGCAGGAGAGATAGCATGGAGGTAAGGCTTTTGCCTTTCATGCAGGTCATTGGTTCGAATCCTGGCATCACTTATGGTCCCCCATGCCTGCTAGAAGTGCTTTCTGAGTCCAGAGCAAGGAGTAACCCCTAAGCACTGCCAGGTGTGACCCAAAAACCAAAAAAA
>PVKC010041891.1:0-12239 GCA_004027635.1 Crocidura indochinensis
ATTTCTGAGCATGGAGCCAGGAGTGACCCCTGAGCACTGCCGGGTGTGACCCAAAAACAAAACAAAACAAAAAAAACATCTTCAAGGACACTTGCAAATACGGAGAGCCCTGGGGGACCAATTTGAGCAGTAATGATTGATTCTTTTACCACTGAAGGATTCCTTTTCTAAAAATATGATTAAATTCTCCGCTTATAAAATTAACACGATAAAACCATTTCCTCTTCAAGCTACGAGACTGACCCATTTTCCAAATGCAATGAAAGGGGAGTTGTGACAGGTTTTCTGATCTTTTGGTTTTGGGGTCTACATCCAGCAGCACTTAGAGGTTACTCCTGGCTCTGCACTCAGAAATCACTCCTGTCAGGTTCGGAGGACCCTATGGGATGCCAGGGATCAAACCCTGGTTGGCACGTGCAAGGCAAATGCTCTCCTTGATGTGTTATTGCTCTGGTTCCAGGAATAGTAGTAGGTTTCATTTTTAAAATTTGGGGGGCCACATCCAACGGTGCACAGGGTTTCCTCCTGACTGCATACAGGGTGGTGCTTAGAACATCACTTTGGGGTACTGAGTAAAACCCTAGGTCAGCCATACGCAAGGCAAGTGCTCTCCCCAAGTCCTGTCATTCCAGCACCCCAGTAGTAGTAGGTTTTAAAGAAGAGATGTGGATCCACTGCAGAGCCCAGAGATGGTCAGAGAAGGTGCCGGGCAGGCCCAGGAACCGGCCCGTGGCTGGCACTGCCCCCTGCAAGTGGCAGGCCTTGGACATTTCCTCTTTTCCCTTTTTCTCTTTGTCTTTTGGAAGGAAGGAGTGTCCTCCCCAGCCTGCCAGGGTAGCCGCTAGTTTGGGAGGGTCCCTTGACTGCAGCGTCACAGTCGCTGATGTTCTGGTGCTCGGAGCCACGCTCGATACGAGTCGCACCAAGTTGGTCATGCCAGAGACTGGGGTTGCTTCTGGAATGAGTGCCTGGGCCACACTTTCTATGAGCGGGATTCCCTCCAGTGAGCAGTGTGCGCGATCCCAGTGACACAGGCTCTGAATTCAAGATGTCGAACATGACCCAGCCGCTGTGGTGACAGAGAACACTGCTGGCTTCCTGGGTTGGTTGGTGGCCGCGTCCTGCCCTCGTCTGCCACTTCCTCTTTCTACCCAGTCCGTGGGATGAAGGAAGGAATTTTCTAATCATGGGCCAAGCGAAGGCACCGGCTTGCTTCTGCCCATGACCTCACTTTATGCCAACTTTCAAGTAGATCATTTTGGTGGGAAGACCGGGTTGGATCTCTGACTCTTCATAGATTCCCCCAGATCCCCTCAGGAGTGACCCCTGGGTGCTAAGCTAGGAATAAGCTCTAAGTACCACCTGTTGTGGCCCATAAACCAAAACCAAGAAAGAGGCACCAGATGAATCCAAAACCTTCTCTAATCCCCAAACCAAAGAGTCTTTAAGAAGTTACCACTGGGGCCGAGCGGTGGCGTGCGCTAACCTAGGACAGACGGCAGTTCGATCCCCTGGTTTCCCATACAGTCCCCCAGCCAGGAGCGACTTCTGAGCGCATAGCCAGGAGTAACCCCTGAGCGTCACCGGGTGTGGCCCAAAAACCAAAAAAAAAAAAAAAAAGAAGTTACCACTGCCCAGGCCACAGCAGGAGAGGTCACTTGCCTTGCATACACGGCCACCCAGGTTCGATCCCCAACATTCCATAGGATGCCTCGAGCCTGCAGGAAGGATCCCTGAGTGAAGAGCCAGGACACCACTGGGTGTGCTCTGTGCATCCCTTTCTCAACTTCCCCCCAAAAAGACTCCAAGGCCAGCTCTGAGACTGCAGACATATGGGTTTTGTCAGAGAGGGTTTTTGTTTTTATATTTGTTTTGGGGCTACACCCAGTCAGTGGTGCTCAGGGGTTACTCCTGACTCTGAGCTCAGGAATCATTCCTGGCAGGTTTGGGAGAACATATGGGATGCCAGGGATTGAAAATCCGATTGGCCCTGTGCAAGGCAAACGCCCTCCCCTCTGTGCTCTTGCTCTGGCCCCGAGATTTTCAGGGGAAATGCAGAGGGCCCAAGAACCAGGACAGCACGGAGGGAACACGCCTGGCACGTGGCCCACCGTGGTTGGATGCCCCCAGAGCACTAAGGTTTTGTTCCCCCTCACTTTCCAGAAGGCCTGTCACAGTTCTCCCGCCTGGTCGCAGTTCCCAGTCAGTCCCGTGTGTTGTGTGTTGAGCTCTGCCTTTCCCACCATCACATCCTTTCTCTCCTCTCTCACCCAGACTTAGGTCGCTCCCCAGAGCTCCAGTACGTGTATGTGGACAACAACGCGTCCCTGCGAGGGCTGCCTTCCTACCTCTACAACAAGGTCGTGGGGTGCAGCGGGTAAGGCCTCAGCCCCGAGTCCCCCACATGCGCCACTCTGCCACAGCCCACGCAGCTCTACCATGTGGCATGCGAGATGCGACTCAGTGCCCAGAGGAGTGAAGGCCATGCCTAAACTGACAGTGTAGTGCATAGTAAGTAAACTGAGTCAGGGAGTGATAGCACAGTGGTAGGGTGTTTGCCTTGCACACGTGGTCAACCCAGGACAGACCCGGTTCGATTCCCGGCATCCCATATGGTCCCCCGAGCCTGCCAGGTGCGATTTCTGAGCACAGAGCCAGGAGGAACCCCGAGCGCTGCCGGGTGTGACAAAAAACAAACAAGTAAACTAAGTCAGCCCATACTAAGGAGAAGGCAGCCAGGTGCCCACACCCCTAGCTCCGTGGGGCTCTAACATTGCCACTCCCACCCCCTCTGTCTGTGAGGTAGATGGGAAGGACCGGGTGTCTCCTGACAGAGCCTCGAGGTTCCACCTGCCCATCAGAAGTGGCGGGGGGGGGGGGGGGAGCAGCTTCAGTCTCGCTAGCACCTGAAAGTGAGTCCCACAGTGGGTTGGGGAGCTGGGCACGGGCCACTAGAGTCAGCTCATGGCCTTTTGCTCTCTGTGCACTCAGCCCCTCCGCTCGCTACGGGACCTGGCGGTGAATGAGCAAGCTGAGCCACTGACTCAGCTCGTCCAAAGGGATTGGTCTGGCCCTGGGGGTTCGATTTTGTGGGGGGCTGTGTTTTCGTGGAGCTGGGGCATCTCACCGCCTCCTCCTGAGCAGGACCCAAGATCCGAGAGGCTCCCCGAGGAGAAACTCGTGGTTACCTTAGAAAGCTCCCTGGAGGGGCCCGGGAGATAGCATGGAGGTAAGGCGTTTGCCTTTCATGCCAAAGGTCATCGGTTCGAATCCCGGTGCCCCATATGGTCCCCCGTGCCTGCCAGGAGCAATTTCTGAGCATGGAGCCAGGAGTAGTAACCCCTGAGCACTGCCGGGTGTGACCCAAAAACCAAAAAAAAAAAAAAAAGAAAAGAAAAAGAAAGCTCCCTGGAGCCCCGGGCCCCGATGGCTGATAAAATCCTCAGAGCTGGTGGATGGGTGCTTCTGCGCCGAATTTGCCTCGTTAAGCCCCGAGCGGTTCCACCACACTTGAGCTTTGGGTGATGCAGGTCGGACATGGAGCCGGAATCATCTGTCCATCTCTCTGGCCCCACTGCTCTCCCCCTACATCTGGCTTGGCTCTTGAGCTCCTAACTTGGGTCCCAGAAGCCAGCAGTGTAGACAGAAACAAACCAAACAGGTTCCTTTCCTGGGTGATAATGACCCAGTCGGTGCCACAGGTCTGGATATCCCAATTCATGTCTCTTAAACTCAATTTACCTGGGGGCTGCAGGAGGCAAAGTCGGGGTGATCCTTGAGTGCAAAGTCAGTAGTAAGCCTTGAACATTGGGCAATGTGACCCAAACAATTAAAACAAAACAAAACAAAAAAAGATTCCTCTAGGGCAGGGCCACAAAATGATGTACGGAGGGCCGCACATGACCCTCAGGCCTCCAGTTTGAGACCCTGCTTTAAGGGCTCGCCTATAGAATCTTTTGCCATTTGAACACTTACTCTGAAATGAATCCCCACCCAGGGTCCAGCACCATAGCACATGGGGATGGCATTTGCCTTGCATGTCCCCGGCATCCCAAAGGGTTCTCTGAATCTGCCAAGGTGCGATTCCCGAGAGCCGACAAGTGTGTCACAAAAACAAAAAAATAAAACAGAAAAAAGATTCCTCCCCAAAATCTGTTAAGTTAGAAAAGTTTAGGTAAGGCTTAAGAATTGCCAAGCTGGTGGGCCAGAGCACATGGGGTGTCTGTTCCCTCCCCACTCTACCCCATCCACTGCCCTGCAGCCGTCCGTCATTCTCCCTTGAGTCTGACCCCACCCTGGGAACCCTAGGCCTCATTCTGGCTCTTTTTTTTTTTTTTTGGTTTTTGGGCCACACCCGGCAGTGCTCAGGGGTTACTCCTGGCTCCACGCTCAGAAATTGCTCCTGGCAGGCACGGGGGACCATATGGGGCACCGGGATTTGAACTTGATGACCTTTTGCATGAAATGCAAACGCCTTACCTCCATGCTATCTCCTGGGCCCCTCATTCTGGTTCTAATTTGTGCTGCGTTTGGCCACATCTCAGGGTACAGTTGCTTGGCGATTCGGCCTCGCCTCATGTGGGTGACCATCGCCCAAAGTATCTTTGTCAGCAGCATCGTTGGTGTTTTTACTTATTTGCTTTTTATTTTATTCATTCATTCATTCATTTATTTATTTTTGGGGGGGAACCACAGCTGATAGTTACAGCTATGCACTCCTGGGGACCACGTGGGATACCAGGGATCGAACCCGGGTTGGCTACATGCAAAGCAAATGCCCTCCTCACTCCAACCCCAGCAACAGCATTTGTCAAAGCTGGTTGGCTCAGCCATGCAGAGGGAGGGTGCCTTCCTGATGGATCCTCCCTCCGCCGTCCCTCCAGCAACCCTCTGATACTCTGATATTGTCCTTCAGCAGCCCGACGAGAGGTGACCCTGGGGTGGTCTAGAGCACTCCCATTTTCGAGGGCTCAGCTCTCCTCTTGGAGTGCATCCAAGTCCTTGAAGCTGACTTAAGTGTCACCTTCCCCGCGCCTCTTTCCTCTTTCCATGCGGTGTGTCCCTCCGATGAGCACAGGACAGCAGGCCTGAGCCTCAGGTGGCTGATTGTCATGCAGAATAGAGGTCACAGAGTGAAGAGGACAGAGATCAGTTTTTTGTTTTGTTTTGTTTAGTTTATTTTGGTTTGGGGGTCACACCCAGCAGCGCTCAAGGGTTCCTCCTGGCTCTACACTCAGAAATCTCTCCTAGCAGGCTCCGGGGACCATATGGGATCCTGGGTTTCGAACCACCGTTCTTCTGCATGCAAGGCTTGTTGCTTCTTAGGAGCAAAGGACAGATATATTGGAACTCCTGAGAGAGAGAGAGAGAGAGAGAGAGAGAGAGAGAGAGAGAGAGTTAGTTTTGACTCTCATATCTGGGTATAGGTTCAATCCCAGGCCCCCATATGTTCCCTGAGCACTGCTGGGTGCAACTCAAACCAAAAATAAAAATAAACTGAGGGGCCAGAACAGTGGTGCAGCAGTAAGGCGTTTGCCATACAACTGACTGACCTAGAATGGACCTCAGTTCGATCCCCGGCATCCCAAGCCAGGAGCGATTTCTGAGCGCATAGCCAGGAGTAATCCCTGAGTGTCACCAGGTGCAGCCCAAAAAAACAATAAATAACTTGAACAATAACTGCTTTGCCACCCCTGATGTATGTATGGCCAAACAGCAGATAATATCTTGGCATGTTGATAGAATATCACACTATCATTCCCTGCTGGACATCACCCAGAGAGGCGTTGATTACCTGGGTTCCTTCACTAGAAACAAAGCTTAGAAGAACTGGGAGAGAACAGGGGTGAAGGCCCTTGTCTGCAGGCAGCTCACCCTGATTTGATTACTGCCAGGGATGCTCCCACAGCACCGCCAGGGGTTTGTCTCCCCCTGTGGAGCTGTGAGAGGTGGAAACAGAGCCTCTCCCTGGGCTGTGGGGTCACAGAGCAACACCCCCGAAAGAAGAGAAGCTGGCTGCACTGAAAACACTCGGACCCAGGTCGGAGATGCCGGCCCGCCTGCTACTCTTCGGGACCTGACTCTCGTGTCTGTCTGCAGCTGCGGGGGCCCCAGCCAAGTCTCCGAGGTGACCCTGCTGGCCTTCTCGTCTGGGCAGCTCACGGTGACCCTCCCCTCCGAGGTGAAGGCTGTGGGGACGGAGCTCGACCCCGTGCTCCCACTGCATGAACTGAGCCTCAGGGCCCTGCACCGAGCCTGCACCGGCTCCCTGAAAGGTGTGTGAACCCTGGAAAGGGGGAGAGCTGATTGGCCAGAAGTGTGCAGGTGAAACTGCAGAGAGAGCCACACACCCATGGGGCAGTCCTGGCCGAAAGTTTAGCGAGTCTGGGCTGGGAGTCAGCCAGTGGGCCTTGAGCCACAGCCAGTGCTCCTTCCTGTCACTGATGGTGTGACCCCTGCTGTGCTGGGGTGAAGCCACAGCCACACACACACACACACACAGACGTGCCACAACCATAGACACACACCCCGTAAGCAAGCCATAACCACACGCACACATACACACACATAATCTCTGGGCCTGTGGGGAGGGTATTTGCCTTGCAAATACATCCCATGGGGCCATCGAGCCCACCAGGAGTGATTCCTGAGCACTTCCGGGTGTGGTCCAAAGTCCAAAACTAAAAGGAGGCAGCAAGCGTCTCTGCTTCGCCATAGGAGAGCCTGTTGTTTGTTCTTCTGTCCCATCCTTCAGGAAGATGTACCACTGCAAGTTTCCAGAGCACACTGAAAATTCCTGGGAGAAGGGGCTGCTAGAACCATGTTTAAACTCCATGGTCTGAGGGCAGTGTTATGCTTTTGCAACCAGGCCTTTTGCTTTTGGAGGTCTTTTTTGTGGGGGCCACACCGGTGGCGCTCGGGGATCACTCCTGGCAGGGCTCAGGGGAACATAGGGGGCTACCAGGATTTGACTACATGCAAGGCCAGCGCCTTCCACGCTGGGCCCTCAACAGTCTTCTTGGCACCTCAGAGCAGCGGCACCTAGAGTTGACACAGACAAAGCGGGAGCCGGTTCAGAGTTTCTGGCCACCTACTATACTGGGACATGGGTGCCAGACACTGGGGGACGGTTCCCAGGTGCCAAGAAAATCCCTTTTGAATGTCTTCAGAGCTGGTCTGGCCGCTCTTGGTTTTCCAGAACCAAAGGAACAAAATCAAAGGGCCCCATGGAAGCAGCAGCCAGGGCTGGAGCAAGAGCACAGCGGAAGGGCATTTGCCTTGCACTTGACCTACCTGAATTCCACCCCCTGCATCCCAGAGGGTCTCCTGAGCACTCCCGGGTGTGGCCCAGAAACAAAACCCAGTAAGTACCACATTCTCTGAATGCCTCTGGAGCTCACCAGAACGTCCCTCTTTTTGTCTTGCAGACTGGGCCGTGCTGTCTCCCACCTCACTACCCAGAAGCCTCCTGGAGCTGCTGCACTGTCCCCTGGGCCACTGTCACCGGTGTAGTGAGCCCATGTTCACCATCGTCTACCCCAAGCTTTTCCCCCTGCGAGAGACGCCCATGGCCGGCCTGCACCAGGGGTAATCTGGCACCCACCGTGGCGGGCATGTGGAGGGGAGGGGTGGCGCACTGGGCACAAGGAAAGGGGTGCGCATGGTTCTGCCGAGAGAGGGGCTTTTCTTGGTGGAGTTGCAACCAAGTTGCATCGTGGTCCATGCCAAATCTCTCAGTTTGGGTTTGGGAGCCACTCCTGTTGTGGTGCTCAGGGCTTCCTCCTGGCTCTCTGCTCGGGGATCACTCCTGGCGGTGCTTGAGGGACCCCCAATGGCATGCCAGGGATCGAACCCGGGCCAGCATCCTTCCCGCTGTGCTGTGGCTCTGGCCAGAGTCTCCGTTCCTAGAGCAGTTTTCCTGCTGCTCCCTGTCAGAGTCTTCACACAGCAAGTACAGTACAATAGTCATTATGGAATGGACCTGCCTGAGCCCTTAATTTAATGGGTGCCACTCTCTCAAAGTTTGGGGCAGCTGTGTACGGTTGTGGACATACATGTACATGTGCTGGTTTTTGTTGTTTTTTGGTGGGTGGACCACACCCGGGAGTGCCCAGGGGTTACTCCTGGCTCTCAACTCAGAAATCGCTCCTGGCCAGTTCCGGGAACCACATAGGATGCCGGGATCGAACCCAGGTCCATCCCGGATCGGCTGTGTGCCAGGCAAATGCCCTCCCCTTTTGCCATCGCTCCAGCCTCCATGCTGTCCTATTACTCCAGCCCCTAGTTTGTGGCTTTTCTTTGGTCCACCAGATTATATCCCTCTGCGTTGCTATGGAGAAGGCATTATATGCTTTGGCCTCAGTTCTTCAAAGCACCATTTGTAACTGAAAAGCAAATACCTGTATCTCGGGCGCTGAGGGCTAAAACTGAAAATCCGTGATTTAATATTGCAAGATTGTTTTTCATAATATTATCTTAGGGTTTATAATATATTTGGTTCCATTTGCCACCCACGTCATCAGGTAACGCTTGGTGGGGCCAGAGCCCCACAGTACAGTGGGAAGGACGTTGGCCTTCTGACCCTGAGTACAGAGCCAGGAGTATCCCTGAGTACCACCGGGTGTGTCACCCAAACAGATAAGCAGACAAATAATAAGAATAACATTCTGCCAGAGCAACAGCACGACAGGGAGGGCGTTTGCCTTCCGTGCAGCCAACCCGAGTTCTGTCCCCAACATCCCATATGGTCTGGGAGCCCACCAGAAGTTATCCCAGAGTGCAGAGCCAGGAGTGACCCCTGAGTGGGAACATCTAGCAATACTTTAAGAATGTGGAACATCCAAAAGAAACAAAACAAAACAAAAACGGGGTCGGAGAGAGCATGGAGATAAGGCATTTGCCTTGCATGCAGAAAGACGGTGGTTCGAATCCCAGCACCCCATTTGGTCCCCCGAGCCTGCCAGGAACAATTTCTGAGCGTAGAGCCAGGAGGAACCTCTGAGTGCAGCCGAGTGTGACCCCGCCCCCCCCCAAAAAAAAGAAAAAGAATGTGGAACATGGGGCCAGAGTGGTGGTGCAACAGGGAGGACACTTGCCTTGTATGTGCCAGACCCTGGTTTGATCCCCAAATCCCATATGGTGCTCTAAGCCCTGCCAAGAGTAACCCCTGAGCATCACCAGTGGACCCACAAACAAATTTAAAAGAAGGGGAAAAAAAGCACACACCAGGGCTGTTTTATTTTTTTTAATTAACTTTACTGTTATTATTATTAATATTTTGGTACAGACTTGTGTTTGGAAAACAGGCCTTCTGTGTTTCCAAACGATGCTGAACTGTGTTTGCTGCTGCTTCGCTGAGGACTGTTAGTTTGGAGGTTTGACAGTGACAGCTGTCAGGCCTGATGGGTTTTGACACTACTTGAATCCCCACCCCCACCCCCCACCAGGAACTCTCCTTTCTCCAGGGCATCCATGGCTAAAACTGGAGGCATGCGGCCAGCACACCTCTCCTGTTGTTTTCTCTCTGAACCACATCTAGTGACATTTCACAATTGATTTTGGGGGTGGCCGGGATCAGTTCAGGGCTCCATGCAACTCCATGGTATCTCACAAGCGACTTCCAAATGCAGAGCCTAAAGTAATCCCTGAGTGCCTCAGGTGTGACCCCAAAACAAAAACAAAACAAACAAAAAATAGGACCTTTACACAACTATCTCTTTCTTGTTATTGTTGTTTGGTTTGGGGAAGGGGGGTCCACCCAGCAGTGCTCAGGACTTACTCCTAGCTCTGGGCTCTTGATTTATTCCTGGCGGGCTTGGAACACCTTTGGGATGTTGGGGATCGAACCCAGGTCAGCCTTATGCAAGGCAAAACCACCTTTCCTCGCTGTGCTCTCACTCCAACCCCATGTTGTTTCAAAGGGGCATGTTGGTGCGACAGGACAGCAGAGAGCGCACTTGGCTTGTCTGCAGCGGGCCCGGGTTCAATCCCAGAGGGTCCCCAAGCATCACTGGGAGAGGGCCCTGAGTGCAGAGCCCGGAGTAATCCCCGAGCACCACTGGATGTGGCCCCAAAAACAAAGAGCTGAGCCTCATCTGCCCTCACCCCATGTGCTCTCCCCTCAGCACAGGCTTCTGGAACCAGAACAGCCAGGCTGGGCCCTTGCTGCAGCTTCTTTCCTGATAACCAGGCCCAGGATGTTGGGGGTCCCGGGTCTGCAGCTCTGGCGGTGACCCAGCCCCTCAAAAGTGCTGTGGCCCGGTGTCATCCTCAGAGAGTTTCAGGCACCAGAACTGAGACCATGCGGAAGAAGGCCAAACCTCCAGGGTCTCTCTCACCACCCCCCTCTCCCCCCAGGACAGCCGTGAGCTTCATCGCCTACTGCTGCTCCGTCCGCTGCCTGCTGACCTTCGACCTGCTCAGCTGACTGCCGGACACTGACGCTGTTACTCTCGTGGGTGCCAGGAGAGCCAGGTGATAGGCACCAGCCTCCCCCCTTTGGACCCCCTTGCTGGCCTGGACTCTCAAAAAACGATGCTCTCCTCTGCCCGGATTCCAGCTCAGTTGTGTCCCCCCCTCCCCTGTGTCTTTCTACCCGGGCACCCCCTGGCCACCATTGTGTTCGGGGCATTTGCCTAGCTTGGTTTGTGGTCCTTAAGAACTTGGGCTTAACAGTGGCCACATTCCTTCAAACAGGGCTACCCCAACGATTTTCTTCTCTAAGTTTGGTTCTGTTTGGGGGACCACATCTGGCAGTGCTCAGAGCTCAGGGATCCCCAGAGGTACTGGATATGAGCCGCGTTCAGCTGTGGGCACGATGATACCCTGTCCTATGTCTCTGTCCTCCTGGGAACTTTTCCTCTTGTCTTTCAATGGAGTCAAGGCCTGAACTAAGGCAGGTCTGCGGTCGGCTGAGAGGGCGATGTTCGGGGTCTAGCCTGTGGTCAGAGGCCCTTGGATCTGGGCTCTCCATGTGTCTCACGCATGGCTCAGTCGGCTGTCTCGGCCCCGACTCACCCACATTGGAGACAGTGGCATGTGTTCCTTTCCTGAACAGTAGCCATGCCAGGTAGAGAAATGCAGCCCCAGAGCCCTCCAGTGAGCTTACTCCAGGCTAGCTGAGAGCAAGGATAGTAGTGTTAAAGGCAGAATTTCACATCCAAGACTTTTGGTCTCCTAGGAGGGATAAAAATGGATGAGGGGCTGATGAGATAGGGAAGTTCCTTGCATACAGCAGCCCTGGCTGGACCCCCAAACCCTAAAAAGGGAGTGAACTCTGAGCACTACTGGGTGTATCCCCTCCCTCCAAAAATATAAAGGTGGGGCTGGAGCAATAGCACAGCATGGAGGGCTTTTGACCCAAGTTTGATCCCATAGGGTCCCCCACTCCCGAGCACCGCCAGGAATAACCCCTAGCACTGCCATGTGTGATCCAAAAACCAAAAAAGAAAAAGTATCAAGCTAAACC
The DNA here is from genome assembly GCA_004027635.1 of Crocidura indochinensis. Lineage (NCBI taxonomy): Eukaryota > Metazoa > Chordata > Mammalia > Eulipotyphla > Soricidae > Crocidura > Crocidura indochinensis. The sequence continues at coordinate 11,468 of PVKC010041891.1, forward strand.
AGACTCAGAAGATAGCCAAAGTCCAGAACAGGCAAACCAGAGGTGCATAAAGTGGGTCTGTGACAGGAGAGTGGGTGCTTTGGGGGGTGGAGTTTCTTTTGCGGGTGTTGAAGGTGCTCTGGAGCCAGAGGGGACCCGAAAAACATCTGGCAACTGCCCTCGCTAGACATCACAGCTGCGACATCAAGAGGGTGACTTGGTAATGGGATGGTTCCGTCTCTGAGAAGGCCAAAGCCGCCGTCCAGAACTGTCCAGATCTGAGGATGAACAGATTTGAAAGGGAAGAAAAGTCACAAACCACGAGCAGATTTGAAAATGGACCTAGTGGGAAATGTGGGCTTGTAGGTGGGGTCACCGCTGTTCCTCGCCAGTGACCGTGGATGAGGCCCATGTGCAGGGTGGAACTGTTAACCAAAGGGCTCTTCTTCACGGCATAATCATTAAATGTTCTCATTGATTTTACCAGGTATTCCCAAAATTCTCTGATTTCTCCAGTCTGTCAGTGAGTCCCTGAATCTGTTCCTTTCTGGTTTTTGGTTCTTTTGGTTTTTGGGTCACACGTGGCAGCGCTCAGAAATCGCTCCTGGCAGGCGTGGGGGACCATATGGGATGCTGGGATTCAAACCAACAACCTTCTGCATGCAAGGCAAACGCCTTACCTCCATGCTATCTCTCCAGCCCCAGAACCTGTTCATTTCTGACCTCTCCTCCTTCCTTCTTTCTTGGAGGATTTTTCACTAATATGATGGGCGTTTTTATTTTTATTTTTTTT